>NSMO01000463.1:201-13348 GCA_002588565.1 Coelastrella sp. UTEX B 3026
AATGTGCCGAATTACAGGTTGTGCAGCTTACATGCAGTTCGGCACAGGGCCTGTGGCTGCAGTGCGATAACATTCATACACGTACTACGTGCATGAGTATAGTATGAAGTAACTCAGACTATGACTGTAGTATGTTTGTGGTACGTACATCAGGCCTCAGCTATGTCGATGGCTGCAGCTCCTTGAGCGTCGATGGCTGCAGCTCCTTGAGCAGTTGCTGTTGACATGACGTCGATGGCTGCAGCTCCTTGAGCAGTTGCTGTTGACATGACTGGGATAGCACCAGCATAGTCAATAGCCTGGCAGGCAGCTACAGCTATACTGTTCACAGTTTGCTGGTTTTTGTGACAATCTTTGAAAGAGACAGTGCCAACGTCAGCGCACTGGATAGGCTATATAGTTCTTCTCAGGGCCTAGCCAGCAACACAACACTATGAGTAACGGGAGCTGGTCGCTGAGCGGATCCCGGGCGGCTCACCGGCGACTCACCCACAGTTGAGCGGACCGCGAGCGGATGGGTCAATCGCTCAGCGCTTGACGCTGGTCGCCGAGTTATGGGCAGTAGGCAAAAGTGGCAGAATGCGATACCGGAGCTGTTCCCGACAATTCTGCCAGTCACACTGATGAGCATTACATCAACATAACCGAGAAGCACCTCAGTACCACACAAGATCAGGAACCAGGTGCATTCGTGGTACAGTCTCTGGCCACTGCTACTCCCACTACATATGCAGCTGCAAGAGCACATGCCAGCATGGAGCACACCATCACTCAGCTGAGCACTCAAGCATCACCAGTGCTTTCTGCTGCTGCCGCCTGCAATAAAAACATGTGCTGCTGGGCACGACGGATGCCCGGCCTGTTGCTGAAACTGAGCACGGGACCGTAATCACGCCACCAGTTAACTGTAATGCATTGAACTAGGTTTATTTGACATCCTTGTTTGGTCCTGCAGGACATTGCCGCTAGGCACCAAGCAGGCGTTCGCTGTTGTTGAATAATACGCGGCCGGACATAATGACGGTTTCACGCTGCTCCGGAGTTCCTTGCGCTTGTCGGGGGTGCAAGAGCTTCAAGACTGGATCCAGGGTTTCTTTGCCACTGACTTCGGCTTCGTGACAGGTCGTGCCGGTCTAGGTATTAAGATTTGACAACGCGATCCAGGGCAAAATGGAACCCTTGAAGTGCGCTCAACGTGTTCTGGCGTGTCCTTTCGCTGATGCTGAAAACGTCCGTCGACGTCGTTTGGTCTTGGGGTCCCGCGGCACGGAAGCTGTGAGCGAACTACTTCAAGAACTGCAGACCAAATGCATCCAAGCCCGGAAGGTGACCAAAATCGGATAAACAAATGCCACTTGCACCGCGTTTGCCGCATATATACCCTGCTGGCAGGCATCAAAGCATCGGCAAAGGCTGTCAGCGCTGGACAATGCAACGAGCGCCTCCAACCCGGCTTGTCACAGACCCTCGGCAACGTGATACAGCCTGATCAACACAGTATCAGCTTCAAAGCACTTCCGATGTCTAACGCAATGGCTAGAGCTGGTGTTTTCGCTCTCTTGTGCCTCGCATGCACCTCCTCTGTCTCAGCAGGGAACATGCCTATGTGGCCTGCCCCAGGAGGTGAGTCAGCACCTAAGTGCAGCTGCTCAACTGTCTGATAGCAGTTGGCCAACAGTCCTTCACATGCAAGTCCTTCATTACCGGGCAGCGTTGGCCACAGCCCAGTACCACTCCAAACCTTTCGGCCGCCAGGGCATGGCCATGGCCGCCATGCGGCATCGCATCGCATGCCACTGTCAGTGGGATCTTGGACTTGATTGTCTGTTATATCAAGCAGTCTGGTGTTAGCAAGGTCAAACGGCTAAGAGAACAGCACGTTCCTATGACGTTGCACGAACACTGCTGTGACAGCCCTGTGCTGCACTCTTGGACTGTCCAGTGAAAGAGTGATCACCAACCCTCTGATACATGCTTTTCCGCAGGAACTGTTGTCACCAACTCCGGCACTGTAAAAATTGCCGGCAGCACCAGCGGCAACACCAACATCGGCCGCAAGCTGTCGCAGACTGCTGTCATCAACTGTGGCCAAGTTGACATCAGTGGAAGCACCAGTGGCAACACCAACATCGGCCGCAAGCTGTCAGATGCCGGCTGCAACCCACAGCCACTCCCACAGACAACTGGCCTTTATGTGGAAAACTCAGGCGATGTTGGCATCGCCGGCAGCACGAGCGGCAACACAAACATTGGACGCAGACTGCAGGGTGGGAAGGGCGGGGGCCTGTTTGTCAGCAACTCAGGTGCTGTCAACATCAACGGTGGCACCAGCGGCAACACAAACATCGGACGCAGACTGCAGGGTGGAAAGGTTGGCGGTCTTTATGTTGAAAACTCAGGTGCTGTTGTTATTGGTGGCAGCACTAGCGGCAACACAAACATTGGTCGTAGGCTGCAGGGTGGGAAGGGTGGTGGTCTGGTTGTTGATAATTCAGGTGCTGTTACCATCAACGGTGGCACCAGCGGCAACACAAACATTGGACGCAGGCTGCAGGGTGGGAAGGGTGGTGGTTTATATGTTGAAAACTCAGGTGCTGTTGTTATAGGTGGCAGCACCAGCGGCAACACAAACATTGGTCGTAAGCTGCAAGGTGGCGGTGGTTTATATGTTGACAATTCAGGTCCTGTGTGGATCGGTGGCAGCACCAGCGGCAACACAAACATTGGTCGCAAAGCTTAGGCTGTATGGCCTTGTGAGTGTTCTTCTGGCAAGGGATTTCCCTGTTGGGAGCTTGCACGATTGAGTATCAGCAAGATGCATGCTTATTGGCTTCAAGCTCCAAGTTGGGCAATTGATGGTGTGCGGCATTTTGGACCATAGTACTACTAGTTGTGTGTCAAGGCTTATCAAGCTTGTACCTTGGGTGCTGCTGTCAACCATGTGCTACACATTCACTGTGGCAAAGTTTGCCAGGACCATTAATAATACAATGCCATGTTTAGCATGTGGCCAAACACTATCTGAGAGTCTCAGTTTAGTGTGCCTAGGTTGATGTCAGTGCTGTCAGGGGTACCACAGTCAGGGCTCACAAACCAGCTCAGTTCCTGCCTTGGTTGTCTTGGCACTTGTCACATGTGATGTACTTGTAGCCAGTTGTTGATGCCGCATCAACACTGAATTTGGCTTGTGGTTTGTCTGGCAAGTGCACCTAGACCGATCAAACTAAGTGAGAGTCACATGCCACGATTACCAGCAGCAGTAGACTAGCCAGGGCTCATTACATTTCCGCCTGTGTTGTCACATGAGAATAGGTATAAGTAAACACCGTGTTGTTCGTTTTGAGTTTACACATGATTATGCAGCCTGAGTAAGGCTGGGTGGGGCATGTTCTTCCAAGGCAATCAACGCTATAAGTCACAGCTGGTCGTCCGTGTTCTGTCAAGATTGTACAAAGCTTGCACAGTTGTAACTGAGTTGCGTAGGCATTGCGAATGGCTTGGTGCTTGGGTAAAGCTCTACCCTACAGATTCTGACTGCAGCACTGCTCGATCTGAACTTGACTATGATTACAGTGGCAAGCACCTCAGCACTGGCAAAGCAGAGACTCGTCCTAAAGTAGCAGACACAGTTGATCAACATATTTCATGGCAATACCACAAAGTCTCGGTCGTGCAAAGTTCTACTGACAGCCAGGCTGTACACGGTGCAGTCCGTCCGGCTACTGAGTAGCCGAAGGAAGTTCATACACGTATGTCAACAGAGTATGCTTGCTCCCTTGGCCAGCACTGGACAGGAGTGATTGTGCCGCATTATAAGTTATGCAGTTCAGCACAGGGCCTTTGTAGAGGTCTTTGCCAATTGGCTGCGGTGCGGTAACACCTATGCCCATATGAAGTGACGGGCATAGGTAGTAGTCCAATTGTGCACGTGACTGTAGTATGAATGTAGTACATATGTAAGGCCTCATGTTCGTGGTATGTTCGTGGTACGTACATGAGGCCTCAGCTGTAGTCACTAGTAGCCTGCAGCAGGGCCTTGTGAGTTTAGCAGTAATGGCTGCAGCTCCTTGAGCAGTTGCTGTTGACATGACTGGTGTAGCCTCAGCACAGTGATTTGCCGCAATCACTGTCACAGGCAGCTGCGGCTGTGCTGTTCACACTTCGCTAGGCTTTGTGCAAACATGAGAGAACCAGCGGTCACCGCGCTGGATGGGCTACATAGCTCTTCTGAGAACCTAGCCAGCAGCACATCATTATTTGGTCTATGAAATTATCGTTGGGTACCGAGCAAGGGTCAGCAACGGTTCCGTGATAATTCAAGATAGTCAGGCGGAGAAACTGACGATTTCACCAAGCTCCGGACCTCCTTGCGGTTGCCGGGTTGCAGGAGCTCCGGGACTGGGTCCGAAGCTTTCTACGCTGTTCGGCTTCGTGACACGTCGCGCCGATCTAGGTGTTAAACTTTTTCAAAGCGATCTAAGGCACAATGGAAGCCCTTGAAGTGCGCTCAACGTGTTTTGGCATGTCCCTGCGCTGGTGCTGCAAACGTCCGTCGACGTCGTTTGGTCTTGGGGTCTCGCGGCACGGAAGCTGCGAGCGAACTACTCAAGGCCTGCAGACAGCATCCAAGCCAGGAAGGTGGCCAAAGTCGGATAAACAACTGAACTGTGTTTGCATATATACCCCGCTGGCAGGCCTCAAAGCATAGGCAAAGGTTTTCAGCGCCAGACCAACGGAACGTGCGCCTTTGATCCGGCTTGTCGCTGACCTTCAGCACCGCCTCCCCTGACGTGATACAGCCAGATCAACACATCATCATCTTGTTATAGCATTACGATGTCCAACGCGATGGCTCGAGCTGGGGTTCTGGCTCTCCTTTGCCTCGCATGCACCTCATCCGTCTTGGCTTGGACCCCTGCCCCAGCTCCCTGCCCTGTTCCCGTGCCTGCCCCAGGAGGTGAGTGCAGCACCCAAGTGCAGCTGTTCAAACGTCTGATAGCAACTGCCAATATGCGAGTCCTTCAACACCAGGCAGTGTTTGCTTCAGCCCAGTACCACTCCAAACCTTTGGGCTGCCATGCCCTTCGCAATGGCAACCGCATGCCACTGTCAGTGAGTTCTTGGTTTTGATAGTATGTTACATTCAACAGTCTGGTGTTGGCAAGGTCAAACGGCTAAGAGATCAGCACCTTCAGATGACATTGCACGTGCTTCAGGGTTTGACTGTCCAATGAAAGGGAGAACAGCAACCCTCTGATACATGCTTTCTGCAGGAACTGTTGTCACCAACTCTGGCAGTGTAAACATCGGTGGCAGCACCAGTGGCAACACCAACATCGGCCGCAAGCTGTCAAACACCGACTGCTTCCCACAGCCAAATGCTGGCAACGGCCTTTTTGTGGAGAACTCGGGCGATGTTAGCATCGGCGGCAGCACCAGTGGCAACACAAACATCGGCCGCAAGCTGTCGCAGACTGCTGTCATCAACTGCGGCCAAGTTGACATCGGTGGCAGCACCAGTGGCAACACCAACATCGGCCGCAAGCTGTCAAACACCGGCTGCAACCCACAGCCATATGCTGGTAATGGCCTTTTTGTAGAGAACTCAGGCAATGTTGGCATCGGCGGCAGCACCAGTGGCAACACAAACATTGGTCGTAGGCTGCTGGGTGGGGAGGGCAGTGTCCTGTTTGTCAGCAACTCACGCAATGTCAACATTCAGGGCAGCACCAGCGGCAACATCCCGCCGGACCAGCAGCGGCTGATACACGCAGGCAAGCAACTGGGCGGCGCGAGGAAGATGGGCGACACAAACATTCAATGGCGGCCATAGGCTGCAGGGTGGGGATGGTGGTGGTCTGCTTGTGGCAACTCAGGTGCTGTGAACATCAACGGTGGCACCAGCGGCAACACAAACATTGGACACAGACTGCAGGGTGGAAAGGGCGGTGGTCTGGTTGTGGATAACTCAGGCCCTGTGTGGATTGGTGGGAGCACCAGTGGCAATACCAACATCGGCCGCAAAGCTTAGGCTGTATGGCTTTATGAGCACTAGTGTTGTCCTGGTATGGGATTCCCCTGTTGGGAGGGTTAGGGTTAAGTCCTCTCCTAGTAGTTGCAAATGTTCACTTATCTCCCAGTATCAGCAAGCTGCATGCTGACTTGGCATGGGTCATCAAATGATGGTGTTCGGCATATGCTATGGTCCAAGATGCATCTTGGACCATAGCTGTGTGTCAAGGCTTGTGCAACTTAAGGGTCCAGTTCTGCTGTGAACCACGTCCTACGCACTGTGTGCCAGGACCATTAAACATCATAATGCCATGTTCAGCATGTGGCCAGCTAGTCTCAGTTCAGTGTGCCTGCGTTGACGTCAGTGCTGTCAGGGCCCCCGGGGTACCACAGTCAGGGCTCACAAAGCAGCTCAGTTCCTGCTGTGGTTGTGTTGGCACTTGTCACATATAATCTTCTGGTAGTAGCCAGTTGTCGATGCCGCATCAACACTGAATTGGGCTCGTGGTTAGTACAACAGATGCACCTAGACAGATCAAGTCAAACAAGAGTCACATGTCACGATCACCAGCAGCAGTAGACTAGCCAGGGCTTGTTGGATTTCCGCCTGTGTTGTCATATCAGAATAGGTTGAGTGTCGTATACACCATGTGGTCAGCTTTAAACTTTTGGACGATTGTGCAGCCTGAGCATGGCTGCCTCGGCATGTTTTTCCAAAGCAGTGACTGCTGTAAGCCACAGCTGGTGAGCTGCTGGCGGTCCATGTTCTGTCAAGCCTTGACAACGGTTGCAAATGCTTATACATACTGTTACTGAGTTGCTGCACCACCCAGCTCTAAGTACGTCTAGATCGCCGCCGCAGGCCCGGCCTGACAGGTCTCTGATTGAGCGCCGCAAGATGTTCCAGATTGCTCAGTAGAACTTGCTTCGGTTGTAACACTGTATGAAACCATGGCCCAGGCTGGCAGCTCAGAGAGCTGCTGCAGCACCGCAGCTGCAACTTGCAGTGACTATTGCTTTCTTCTAGCATGCTTGCGCAAGGCGATGCACTGGTGATATTGCAACGTCTCTATGGCATGGGCGCCCAGCACGGTCTGCAGTGATGCACTGACAGACACAAGCGCCTAGGCCCTGTGGCTGCTGTTGCCTAGTAGGCTTCGAAAGGCGGCTGATGGTTTCCATCTCTGAGAGGCTGGGCATTGCAAATGGTCTGGTGCTTGGGTAGAGCCCGGCCCTACAGATTGTGACTGCAGCACTTGCCCCATTGGCGATTGGACTTGACTCAGCCCACACACCCGGCAGGCCCGACATACAGCTCTTGAAACCTGGGGTTGTACAATGTGCCGGGCTCACTGGCTGTCCAAACGTCTTGATGTATATACAGTGGCCAATGACTGAGCATTGGCAAAGCCAATACCCTCAAGTAGCACTGCTCTGGCAGATACAGTTGACATAGCAATACCACAAAGCCTTAGTCTTGCCAAATTCTACTAGCAGCCAAACTGAACATAGTACAGACTAGCAGCTAAAGTGAGTTCAGATGCGTATGTCAACATAGTATGCTTGCTCCCTTGGCCAGCATTTGACAGGAGTGATTGTGCCGCATTACAGATTGTGCAGCTTACATGCAGTTTAGCACAGGGCCTTTGGCTGCAGTGCGGTATAACCTATGCCCATATGAAGTGATGGGCATAGGTAGTAGTCGGACTATGTCTGTAGTATGTGTGTACTATACCATGACAGGTGTTACCCTGTTACTCGCTTAGCAGTGAATTGTTTGGCTATTCCAGGGCCTCGGAGGGCCAGGCAACCTAGCGAATCGGTTTGCGCGGAGATATTGCCACTAAGTATATCTACTTAGTGGCAATATATATCGAGCTACTCGGCGATAGGCCACCGTACTTTGCCCGGGTACTACGGTGGCACCCGTCATGCAAGGCCTCAGCTGTTGTACAGGCTTCTGCAGGACCCTGTGAGTTGGTTTTGCAACAATGCAGGCTGCAGCTCCTTGGGCAGTGGCTGTTGACGTGACTGGGGTAGCATGAGCACCTGGAAGGCAGCTATGGCTATGCTGTTCACTTGCTAGGTTTTGTGACAATCCACAAGATAACCAGGGCCAAGATCACCGCGCTGGATGGGCTACATAGTTGTAAGAGAAGACTTCTGAAAACCTGGCCTGTTTGGTCTAAAACATTACCGCTAGGTACCAAGCAAGTGTCAGCAACGGTTCCTGTTTCAAGATAGGCAAGCGAAGAAAATGGCGGTGTCTCGAAGCTCCGGACCTCCTTGCGCTTGTCGGGGTTGCAAGAGCTCCGGGGCTGGGTCCGGAGTCTTCTTTACAGTTCGGCTTCCTGACACGTTGCGCCGGCACGAGTGTATATTGTGCAGAGCGATATAGATCACAAAGAAAACATTTGAGGTGCGCTCGTGCTGGTGCTGACAACTTTCGTCGTTTGGTCTTTCCTTCCGCGGCACGGAAGCTTGGAGCGAACTACTTCAAGGCCTGCAGACCAAATGACAGCATCCAAGCCGGGAAGGTGACCACAGTTGGATAAACAAGTGTCAGTTGCACTGCGTTTGCCGCATATATATACCCCGCTGGTAGGCTTCACAGCATAGGCAAAGGCATTCAGCGCCAAACAACTGAACAAGAACGGAACGGCCTGTGATCCGGCTTGTCGCAGACCCTCGGCACCGCCTTCTTGACGCAAAACAGCCAGATCAACACATCAACGCTTGTCGTAGCATTTAGATGTCCAACGCGATGTCTCGAGCTGGTGTTCTGGTTGTCCTTTGCCTCGCATGCACCTCCTCGGCCTCAGCTTGGCCCCCTGCCCCGGTTCCCGTCCCTGTTCCAGTGCCTGCCCCAGGAGGTGAGTCAGCACCTAAGTGCAGCTGTCCAACTGTCGGATAGCAGTTGCCAGCCAACATGCGAGTCCGTCAATACCGGGCAGTGTTTGACACAGCCCAATAACACAGCCGACCTCAGGGCCGCCAGGTGTTAGCAAGATCAACCAGCTAAGAGATTAGCACTTTCAGACGAGACCTGCAAGTGCACTGCTGTAACAGACTTCTGCTTCATGTTTGGACTAACCAATACAAGAGTGATCAGCAACCCTTTGAGTTATGCTTGCCTGCAGGTACTGTTGTCACCAACTCCGGCACTGTAAACATCGGCGGCAGCACCAGTGGTAACACCAACATCGGCCGTAAGCTGTCACAGACAACAGTCGACCTCTGCGGCCGAGTTGTCGACGCAGGTGGCAACGGCCCGTGGGTGTTGAACTCAGGCAACGTTGGCATCGGCGGCAGCACCAATTGCTACTACAACATCGGTCGTAGGCTGCAGGGTGGGAAGGGTGGTGGCCTGTTTGTCAGCAACTCAGGTGCTGTTGTTATTGGTGGTAGCACCAGTGGCAACACAAACATTGGACGCAGACTGCAGGGTGGAAAGGGCGGTGGTTTGTATGTTGACAATTCAGGTCCTGTTGTTATAGGTGGCAGCACCAGCGGCAACACAAACATTGGCCGTAAGCTGCAGGGTGGCGGTGGTTTATATGTTGACAATTCAGGCCCTGTGTGGATTGGTGGCAGCACCAGCGGCAACACAAACATTGGTCGCAAAGCTTAGGCTGTATGGCCTTGTGAGTGTTCTTCTGGCAAGGGATCTCCCTGTTGGGAGCTTGCACTACTGAGTACCAGCAAGATGCATGCTGATTTGACTTCAAGCTCCAAGTTGGGCCATTGATGGTGTTCGGCATCTTGAACCATAGCTGTGTGTCAAGACTTAACAAGCTTGTACAACTTCATGCTTGGTGCTGCTGTCAACCACATCGTACACACTGTGCCAGGATCAATGAAATTATATTGCTATGGCCAGATAGTCTCACTGAAGTTCAGTGTGCCCGGGTTGATGTCAGTGCTGTCAGGGCCCCTGGGGTACCACAGTCAGGGCTCACAAAGCAGCTCAGTTCCTGCTTTGGTTGTCTTGGCACTTGTCCGATAAGTTGGCACGTAATGTATCAGTAGTAGCCAGTTGTCAATGCCGCATCCACACTGGATTTGGCTTGTGGTTTGTTTGGCCTAGACAGATCAAGTCAAACGAGATGCACCTAGACAGATCAAGTCAAACGAGAGTCACATGTCCTGATCACCAGCAGCAGTAGACTAGCCAGGGCTCATTAGATTTCCGCCTGTGTTGTCACATCAGAATAGGTTCACAGTATACACTGTATTGTCCGCTTTGAGTTTGCATATGAATTTGGTTTTACCAAGGCAACTACCGTTATAAGTCACAGCTGGTTGTCCATGTTCTGTCAAGGTTGTACAAAACTTGTAAGGTTTGTTACTGAGTTGATGCACAACCAGCTGCAAGTACGTGTGGACCAGCGCTACCGGCCAAAGAGTCTCTCATTGAGTGCCGCTTGCAGCACTAGTAGTGCCGGCCCGGCCCAGTGGGCTCACTTGCTCAGTAGAAGCTGTTGTGACACCGTATGACACGGAGGGCCAGGCTGGCGTTTTAGAGAGCTGCTGCAGCACCACAACTGCAACTAAAGACTACTGCTGTCTTCTAGAAAGGCAATTCACAGGTGATATCTTCACTGTCTCGATGGCGTGGGCGCCCGAAAAGGCCTGCAGTGAAGCACTGCCAGACACAAATGCTGCTCATGTCATAGCCTGTGGCTGATGTCATAGCCTTCAAAGGCAGTCAATGGCTTTCAGAAGCCTCTGAGAGGCTAGGCATTGTGAATGGCCTGGTGCTTTGGGTAACGCCCTACCCTACAGATTGTGACTGCAGCACTGGTCGGGTCGAACTTGACACAACGCGCGCAGCACAAAAGGCTTGACACACTGCTTTTGATACCCTAGGCTCCACGATGCCATCCCGGCGGCCGGGCCCACTTGCTGACTGAACATCTTGATGATTCGAGACACCTGGATTCCTACCATTACGGTGCTCAAGCTGGCAGGGTTACAATAGCAACTGACTCAGCACTGCCAAAGCCGAGACTTCTAGTAACGTATACAGACATGGACATGGCATTACCACAAAGCCTCAGTCTTGCGATTGCCACTGACAGCCAGACTGTACATGGTACAGACTACTACTAGTGCAGACTACTATTGGCTGCTAGTAGCAGCCAAAGTGAGTTCCTGTGCGTATGCCAACAGAGTGTGTTTGCTCCCTTGGCTAGCAATTGCCAGATGCACAATGACTCCTGTGACAGCAGTCATTGTGCAGCATTATAGATCGTGCAGCTTACATACAGTTCAGCACAGGGCCTGTGGCTGCTGTGCGGTAACAGGCATGCACGCATGAAATAACCCAGACTATGACTGTAGGAAGTCCGTGGTACATACATGAGGCCTCGACTGTCGTATAGCCTGCTGCAGGACCTTGTGAATCGGTTCTGGAATCTGCAATGTTAGCTGCAGTTGTTGTTGAGATGACTGGGGTAGCATGAGCACAATCACCACCCTGTCAGGCAGCTACGGCTATGCTGTCACAGTTTGCAGGTTTTGTGACAACCCCTGAGAGAACCAGTGGTCACCGCACAGGATACGCTGCATAGCTCTTCTCAGAACCTAGCCGAACACATCCCTATGTGGTCTATGACATCACCGCTAGGTACCAAGCAAGTGTCAGCAACGGTTCGCTGATGTCTCAAGGTGTGCGGGCGAAAACATTGACGGTGTCACGAAGCTCCGGACCTCCTTGCGCTGGTCGCGGTTGCAAGAGCTTCGGGACTGGGTCCGGAGCTTTCTACGCAGTTCGGCTTCGTGACACGTCGCGCCGATCTAGGTGTAATACTTGTTCGATGCGATCTAAGGCACAAGGGAAGCCCTTGAAGTGCGCTCAACTTGTTTTGGCGTGTCCTTGCGCTGGTGCTGAAAACGTCCGTCGACGTCGTTTGGTCTTTGAGGTCCCGCCGCACGGAAGCTGTGAGCGAACTACGTCAAGGCAGGCAGACCAAATGACAGCATCCGAGCGAGGAAGGTGACCACAATCGGATAAACAAGTGCCACTCGCACTGCGTTTGTCGCATATATATACCCCGCTGGCAGGCCTCAAAGCATAGGCCAAGGCTCCAGCGCTGGGGAACGCAACGCGCGCCTCAATCCGGCTTGTCGCAGACCCTCGGCACCGCCTTCGTGACGTGATACAGCCAGATCAACGCAGTATCAGCTTGTCGTAGCACTTTCCATGTCGAACGCAATGGCTAGAGCTGGTGTCCTGGCTCTCCTCTGCCTCGCATGCACCTCCTCCGCCTTGGCCTGGCCCCCTGCCCCAGCTCCCTGCCCTGTACCCGTGCCTGCCCCAGGAGGTGAGTCAGCTGCCTGATTTCCGGATAGCAGTTGCCAACATGCGAGTCGTTCACGACCGGGCAGTGTTTGCCACAGCCCAGTACCACTCCAAACCTTTGGGCCGCCACGCCAATGGCAATGGCATCGCATGCCACTGTCAGTGGGTGCTCGGACTTGATCGTCAGTTATATACAACCGTTTGGTGTTAGCAAGATCAACGGTCAAGATTTCAGCACCTTCAGTTAATATTGCAAGTGCACTGCTGTAACAGCCCTCTGCTGCACTTTTGGACTGTCCAATAAAAGAGTGATCAGCAATCCTCTGATACGTGCTTTTGCGCAGGAACTGTTGTCACCAACTCCGGCAACGTAAACATTGGCGGCAGCACCAGTGGCAACACCAACATAGGTCGCAAGCTGTCAAATACCGGCTGCGTCCCACAGCCAAGTGCCGGTAATGGCCTGTTTGTGGAAAACTCGGGCAATGTTGGCATCGCCGGCAGCACCAGCGGTAACACAAATATTGGCCGTAGGCTGCAGGGTGGGAAGGGTGGTGGCCTGTTTGTGAGCAACTCAGGTGCTGTGAACATCAACGGCGGCACCAGCGGCAACACCAACATCGGCCGCAAGCTGTCACAGACTGACGTCGTCAACTGTGGCCAAGTTGACATCAGTGGAAGCACCAGTGGCAACACCAACATCGGCCGCAAGCTGTCCAACACCGGCTGCTTCCCACAGCCAAATGCTTATAATGGCCTTTTTGTGGAAAACTCAGGCGATGTTAGCATCGGCGGCAGCACCAGCGGCAACACAAACATCGGCCGTAAGCT
>NSMO01000464.1:0-13431 GCA_002588565.1 Coelastrella sp. UTEX B 3026
CCAGCAGCAACTGTCATGCACGCTGTCACGCATGGAGGCTGCTGGCTCAGCTAATACACTCCATCATTACAACTTGTCGCTTGCGTTGCTCCTGCAGGTACAAAGCTGACCCTGAGTTGATTCAGCGAGTCCTGTCTCAGGTGTGCCTGCCTGAGATTGTTACAGCCCAAGGGTCAGCAGGTGTCCAGGCATTTGGAGAATGGCCTGACTGGTTTCAACGACGCAGCAGATGACCCAGTGTGTTGCGCTGTCCCTGCCAGTGGTACTTCACCCGCATAGAGGTACGTGTGCTGGGTTGTGCATACTGGATCTTTGATACTGCGGACGAGGACGATAATTCAATCATTGGTGTTAGTTGATTGTGCGGTGTTGCTGTCAATCCAATTGGACATGGCTGCATTGTGCATAGGGAAGTGTGCATTTGTGTGCGGTCCTAGTGTTCTGCTCGTATGTCAACTTTCAAGTTGACCGTCAACTTTGTCAGTGAACCTGTTAGCATCTGTTGTGCTGAATTCGGTGACAGTTGTTGCTCACTTGCTTGCTTGTAATGTTACTGCAGTGCTTAGCTTGCATTGTCTTGTGTCTTGATTTGTGTCATGCCAGGTCGTGTTACATGTTTTCTAGTGTTTCCTGCCTGTATTGTCTACTGTGAGCAGCCTTCCATGCTCAGTTGTGCCTCATGTTGGAGTGCTGCCTTGCCTTGTGTGTCGCACCTTTGACAGATATGAGTGCTATCATGGCGTGAGTTGGCTCACTATCACCCCCCACTGAGTGGGTTGTTGTTCTGCCTTGAAGGCGCCCCGGAGGGTGGTTTAATCTTGGTGTGTGAGTGTGGCTGAGCCACCAAGTACGTCCCAAAGGCCTTGCGGCCGGAAAGGGTAATTCTTCTTCTTCTTCTTCTTGTGTGCGGGCAGAAGTTGCGCCCAAGGCCATAGAGGGCAGGGGAGTGTCTGGATTGGTGAGAAGTCTGTGTCTTCTGGCGGCTCATTTGGCTGCTATATTGTCCACATGTGCTCAAGTACTTGTCCACCCCTGCTTGTGCGGTGTGTTTAAGTGACTGAGCCATTCATACTGGATGCGCTGGCAAGAGCTGCCGTGCCATGCAGTGTGTCCAGACAAGGGGCCTGCCTGATGCTGAATCATGTTGAATGTGGTGCCTGCAGGTGCTTTGGTCAGTCTGTGCTGCACCAGGCATGGCAGCCTGTCTGCTACGGCACAAAGGACCCCTCAGCAGCAGATTGCTGTCAGCCACGCGGCTGCAATGAGCCTTAGTCTGGCTCCAACAAGACTAGCTTCGCCCCACAGCAGTTTTACGCAACAGACTTGTGGACAGTTGCACGATTAGAAGTCCACAATCACAAGGCTCAAGCATTGGCTGTCAGATTAGGGCACAAGTCTCTGCTGAAGGATAATTCGCAAAGAGTCTCAAGGGTCATCAGCGCATCGAAGCAATCAAGATCGCAACAAGTCACAGTCATGCCAGCAGCCAAACCAAGCGACAGTGTGATGCAAAAAGACTGGGGGAGCAACAAAGCCAACAGAGCCAGGGCGGAAGCACAGCCTTGTCATGTCATGCAGTTACTCAGAAGGCACAGTTTGGCCATAATAGCATAGCAGCCACCATACTGCCTGGAGACTTGCTGCAACCAAGTGTCAGGAACAGTACCAAACTGTCACCCCAACCCACCACCTTGCACGACCTCAAGGAGCCCCAGCTGCAGGAACGGTGCTGTTGGAAGCTGTTGCCATATTGGGAGGTGCTGTTGTGTTGACAACCCCTATGGTTGTGGCATTGGCACCAACTGTTGCATTGGCTGTAGCATTCGCTGCAGCTAGGACTGTTGCGTTTGTGAGGGCTCTCCCATTGGGGCACGTGAGGTTTGATTGGACCTGATAGCCCACGCATCTGTCGGCTGCTGAAGCCAGTACAGGCAGCAATGGCTGCACCTTGGCCCATTGTGCTTCTGTGGCGTTGCAACCCAACTGAAGGATTTCAGGGATGCAGTTTTGGTCTTGAAGCTGCACGGAGTAAGAGCAGCACAGCTTTGGGTTGTTTGCTGTAGGGGATGCATGATTATGGTACAGGTTGTTAAACAGATGGGTGGTAGTGCTGGGCTGTACATGTATGCAAGAATGTATGAAAGATGGTTGGCAGTGGCAGCTACTTTCATTGTATGAAAGAGCAGCATTGTGTGTGTGCGGACTCTGCATTCATCGCACCTGTTTCATCTGTGCTGCACATGCTGTTGAGCAGCAACCTCTTCGTATCCCCAGCGAACCATCAAATGCACAGCTTGCCAGAGATTGTGCCTGGGCGGTGCATGGGGTTGGAGGGGCTGATGTGATCAGGGGAGTGAAGGCAGTGATGAGTGTACCAGTGGAGAACTCCTCAGGGCTGTATCTGATATTCTCTACTGGGCAATCTGCGGGCACGGCCGACACGTGACAGCAGACAAATGATCTGATGTTGTGGAATCCTGTGGTTCAAATGGCATGGAGCTAAGAGGGCTTTCACATGCATGAGTTATTTTCTCATGAGCATAGAACTTGGTACGTATTCAAAAAGGACCATTGTTTGTTGCACATCAACTGTTGTTTGTCAGGAAGCAGAGTTCTTGGTATGGCCTGCTGAGTGTATTGTGTGCGTGCTAGACAAGTCAACTGCATCGCTGACTAGACAATCAAGGGATTGAGCAAGCTGATGCAAGTGGCGTATCAGTGTCCTATGTACTGCTGCCTGGCTGGCTGACCAAATAATCATGGACACCAATGATTGTTTGGGCCCACCGGGTGGAGTGGCACTGACTGGTATCTACCTGCAGTGACATTGGCCACCACGTTTGCCGGATTGTACTGTGGTTGTGAGGTCACCTGCAACACAAAAGGCATGAATATTTGTCATAGTTTGTTGTACAAGTAACCAAGCCATTGCAACAAGCTAGATGCACTGGCAAAGTTGCAGTTATATTCAATTGCAGTTCCACGAATGCCTCCTTGGCGGTTACGGCTGACGTCCTATAGTGAGTTTGTGGACAGCAGCAGCATTTACTGCTTCACAGCCCTCATTCAACCGTGGAGCAAGCTCACAGCCGGTTGAGGAGCCGGTAATGTCACTGGAGTTACCTTGCGGCCTGCTCAGCTGCTGGTCGCGCGCACCTGGCACACCAGCAGCAGGCCGACGACAGCAGCCAGCGCTGCACACATCATAGGTGCTGCTTTCATTGCTCGTGATGTGCACAAGACCTGTTGCACCCAGTGCTGTTACGGTGGTGACTGAGCTGTCGCCGAGTGTCTGCAGTACACGTACAGGTGCGCGCTGCTTGTGCCCTATCTCTGTCAGGCAAGCAGTAGAGGCTCAGGCGCACGGTGTCGCGCAATGTGGCTATGCTGCCGATTACGCAAGGCGATCAAGCCGTTGTTACAACCGCCCCACTGTCCAAGGTTCCACAACGTCCGAGGAAGCGCCACTGGCGCCACAGGCTGTGCACAGCACGCGAAACAATCCACCCACGCACTGTGGCTTGTTCTTTGACAGCCTCAACTTACATAGCCGCGGCAGTCCCCCATTTTTGTGTGAGCGTGGCGGAAGGCATCATGTACATTACAACCTGATTCACTCAGGGTCGCGGAGCAGTGAACCGGCAGTTGCTAGTAGAGCTGCTATCACTCACAGCCCAACTTACCGGGTAGCTGCACAACCAAACACCGGATGACATCCGCTGATATGTCGCTCGTAGGCACACAATTCATCTAGCAGCACACAAAGGGCAGCCGCCACATGCGGTCTTTACTTGCACTCTGGCTGCGCTTTGTGTGCAACAAAATCTTGATGCTTAGAAGGCTTGCATCTTACCACGTTTTAACTTCAACGAATCCAAAGCGAATGCGGCGGTCCTGATCATCCTGCTATTGGGGCAAGTGATGATCTCAGGGGGTTGATACCCAATGCAGTTGTTTGCCGCTGACACCAGTACGGGTATGAATGGTTGGACTGCAGCCCATTGCTCTTCTGTGATGTTGCAGCCGTAGCTGAGAATTTCGGGGATGCAGTTCTCGTCTTGAAGCTGCAGTCAACAAGGTGTCCACGGTGAGCATAGATATGATGTAAGCAGTCCTGCAACAACATGGCGTAATGCAGTGCTGACAATATTCAAAGCTGCTCATTGAGCTGCATGTTGAAAGCAAAAGGTGTCAGCGTCAGAAGCTGCAGGTGCCTGTTAGAGGTTGCCCATGGTATCCAATGTTCAGTATACCATATGCTGAGCATGTCGGATAAGAAGATGATGGTTCTTTTTCTACTATACCAGGAAGCTCTGCTGCACGCAGTGCTCACCAGACTCATTTGTGACGAGCACTGTATTGAGCAGCAACTTGATCTGGCAGATCTGACCCCCAATGAACCATCAAAGGCACATATAGCCAAGTTGTTAGCTTCTTCAGCACATGGAGCTCCTGCTAAATTGGCTGTTGTGATGATAGGAGCAAAAGCATCAACCAGCTGTCCTGATAGTGCTGCTCGGGCGGATAAAACACGTTTGGTACTGGGCAATCTGCAACGACAGAACAATCAGCCACAGGTTGCCACCGTGGCAGTGACTGTGCTTGGCTGTGTAAGTCCGCCAGCATTCTGCCGTGAGCAGTGGATAAACTGTGCATAAGAATCTGCTGGATGCAAAAGTAACTGTCACAGTGTAGAGTTTTGTATATGTAGGGTGTTACTTTGATAGAGGCAATGTCACACGTAGATACTTTTGCCGTTAGAGGGTGCTGGTAACACTTCTTGGACACCTAGGGCCCTTGAGATGAATTGCACACTCATTTGCTGTGATGTCAAAGTCCATAGACTTGCTGGATTGCTGTGTAGACCTAATTATCTGCTTCGCTATATATGCCATACACCTGCAGGCTGTTGTGTAGACGCCATGAAAATGATTGAGCCATGCACCATGCAATAAGTCAATTGCACTAGCAAGACACCATGCATTGTGCATATTCTGCTGGGCAACAACAGCAATCTGCCTGCTGCAGCAGTCATTCAATGTCCCTGAGGCTTAATCATGGCATTAGTATGATAATTCATATCATACAATATTCCGTGTCTGATGCCTGAACATATCGCACCTGCTGTAACATTTGCAACAATCAGGGGGTTCGAACGTGAATTCACCGTGGTGATGCTGTTGGTCTGCCCTAGTACCTGCAAGAGGCAGTGGATACATGAGTACGACAGCATGAATCCTTATAAATACCATTATGAATGGTCAGGACTCCGTCGCTAAAAGCAGCAGCCAGAAGAAATGCGCCCTAGCTGAGTTCATGTCCGCGTGAGTCCCCGTTGCGGGCTGGATACAAGCCTAGTGCCTGAGAGGTGAAACATACCTCGCGGGCGACCAACAGCGTTGCAGCCACATACAACAGTTGAATGGCTGCCATGACCCGCACGATAGTCAATCCGACGACTGCGTCGGATGCATCCACCCACCGACTCTGTGCACACGCAAGCGACTATTTCTACAAAGGAAAGCGTGAGGCAGCTGCAGCCGTTGAAGACACGTTCTTGGCTGTCTGCAAGCTAGTGCGCGATGACACGATACGCTTTATGCAAGCCGCCGTGCCGCGCCGGTGACGATCGGATAGGACCAACCACTGCGGCGAATCACAAGGTTTATCCGTCATGACGTGCATTGCCTGGTGATCCTAGTCTATTTGAAGTTCTGAAGTGTGAAATAGCCAAATAAGTCGTTGTATGTCATGTCACCAGACTCATGCATCGGAGCAAAATTGCAGAATCCTGATCCGGATACAGCAGCCCAAGGCAGCCCACATAATCGAAACCTCAGGCTCCGACCCTCAGTGGTTGGCATTAGGAGGCGAGCTTCGTGACAATACGATGTACACCAAGCACTCAAACCCACACCAATGCACACCAATCCACACCAATGCAACTACCCTTCTGTTCGCACAGCAGTGCACAGACACCGCATGCTTCACGCATTCAATGCAATGCACATCTACCCCTACAGTTCCCTTGATTCTCGCACACATTGGTGAATAGAATTAACAGATCTGCCAGCTGTTGCCAAAGGACCTTGAGCGCCGGCGCCGCTTCCTCCCCAACCCCACTTCTCCCGCATCCGGATGGAGATACGCTAACAACAGAACATCTGGTGCATATGCCTACTACTGCATGTGAAAGACGATACCACTGTAAAGGATGCTCAACCACGCACTAGGGTGAAAGCCACGGCTGTTGCAGTGACCAAGTGATCTCACCCAATACACATCCTGAACTAGCCGCTAATGGGGCGTACACAAGTGTTGCGCCAATGGAAAGCGCTGGCAATGGTCCACCACCAGGTCCTGCAACTACTCGTAATGGCCCATTGTTAGTTGAACTACGTAGGCATATAGGCCTATTGTAAGTGCACCTGGCTGTCGGCCCAACCATAGGCACCAGCTGACACAGTGCTGCCGTAGCGTGCAAGGCTCACATGCAGAGCCTTGCAGCTCTGTCAACTCCATATACAGAGACGCTTGAATAGCTGTCGAATGGCCAAATGCTGACTATTTCATCTGCATGACACAAAGTTCTACAGCTGCTCTTTTGTCCCAAGGTAGCCACGACCTTCACCTCAATGCTGTATACTGCATGCCCTGCATAAGCAATCTTGACTCATGGAGATACATGTAGGTATGCTGGAATGTATATGAGCCAGCCGCATGCCTCCTGACATCCTTCCGAAAGGGCCCGCATCTAAGCCTTCAACCACCTGCGCAGTCCCAAACAGCTGTGCCGGTTGCTTTACATGCAGCCACTCTAATCTTGTCGATTGGTACTGGCTGATACGTCACACCGTGGCTGAGCTGTGAAAGACTCATACCTCATATACTATTGCTCAGACGTATGCTGCAACTGGCTGATGCAACACTGCGGTGGACAGTATACTGGCTGTGTGTGGGATATACAACAAGTAGGCTGATATGCACTGGATGTGCCTAGCAAAGCTTGGCACAACAGGCCAGCTGTGACACAGAGACAAGAGATTGGCATTGCTATACACAGCAACTAAACCTGTCAGTGCTATAATAGACTGGCACAGGTGCTGACAATGCCAGTAGGGTACGACATACTATGGTGCTGCTTGCGCACAAGGCCTTACCACCAGTGGCTTCCACCTTCTTTTCACCCTCGCTGCTGCCACTGCTGCTATCACTGCCTGTGCTGTTGCCACTGTTGCTGTCACTTGCACCCGTACTGCTGCTGTCTTCACCACCGCTGCTGCCACTGCCGCTGCCTGCACCGCTGCCGGCACCGCTGCCTGCACCACTCCCTGCTCCACTACCCGCGCCGCTGCCAGCACCGCTGCCAGCCCCACTACCTGCACCACTGCCACTGCTGCTACCATCATTGCCACTGCTGCCGCTGCTACCAGTCTGGGACTCACCGTCACTGCTGGTGCCGCTGCTGTCTGTACCATTTGCAGTACCATTGGCAGTCCCGTTAGCCCCTCCAGCAGCAGCAGCTAGAATTTCATCTGTACTCGCAAGCACCACAGATCCATCATCTTTGGGTATGGTGTACCCATACAGATCCGGTGGAAGCTGCCCAGGTGTCACGTCCACCGGCGTTTCAGCTGTACCAGCTTCCTGCAGGGTCTGATCAACAGAACCCTGCTCGCTAGACCCTTGCTGACCATCCAAACCCTGCTGGGTATTAGCCGCTGAGCTCTGACTGTTGGACCCCCCTGAACCCTGGAAGATAGCCCTTAGATCTTGCTCACCCCCGGTCACAGAACCACCGCTGCTAGGCCCTGAGCTAGAACCCTGTGCTGCTTGGTCGGAGGAGCTAGGGTTTTGGGAGGGGCTGCTAGGGTTTGGGGGCGGGCTGGGGCTAGGGCTCGGGGATGGTGAGGGGCTGCTTCCAGCACTCTGAAAGATTGCTCGGAGGTCCTGTGCCTGTAGGAGCTGCCGTCTAGGGCTGTAAGGCCGTTGCTGCTGTAAGCTTCCAGAGACAAAGTGAGCTGTGGTAAGTCTGCGCGTGTGAAGTGCTACTGATTGTGAGGGATTTAGGCCCCGAGTATGTGTTATGCTGTGCAGTACTCGTCGATGCTTCCTTGGAGCAGCACCGATAGCTCGTGTGGTTCCTGTGCTGTCCGTTACTCGAGTACGATCATCAGCTGGCTGGCTACTGCTGGTGTTGCTGCTGCTGTTGGTGCCTTGCAGTGCCCTTCGATGCATTCCCCAATCCGAGACAGCACCGATAACCTGTATACTACTTATCTTATCGCCAAACCGGCTGCGTTGGTCACCTGATGCATTGCCGCTACTGTTGCTGTTGGGTAATGTGCTGTTGCTAGCTGCCGCAGCAGCACTACTGCTGTTTGCATTGCTGCTTGCATTGGCAGCTGAAGCATTGCTGCTGTCACCAAACAGCCTAGCTTCAGACCCCGGTGGCAGCAACGTCCCGGGTTGTGACAGTAAATCACAAGAAGGGTTTAACCCCAGACATCGCTTGGCTGCATTGAAAAGCACTGGAGATATAGACTGCCGAATGTCGCTGCTGTTGCACATCACTTGGATGAACTCCCGGTAGCAGTTTGGGCCTGCTGTGACAACCGCCTGCAGCAGTACACAGGGCCGTGATACTGGTTTGATTGCATCCACAGTGGCATTAATGCTACGCCCGATTGCGCAAGCTGGCAGTACAGATAAGACGCTGCCACAACTGGACTGGGCTCCACTAGCAGGACTGTTTTTGTGCATGATGTCCTCTGCACAGTACAAGTGGCAAAGCCTTAGGCCAGCTAACTATACCATGTTATAACATGCTACTCTGACTTTCGTCACACTGACTTGAACTGAAAGGGGCCGCTGTTTCCCCCTCTCCCTGCATTTGCTGCAACCAGTACTCTATGCTTCAGCGACAGCAAGCAAGCAATATGAACAATAGATGCTGGTTCAAATCCTGCTACAGCCGCACCTCCTGAAGCTTGTCTGCACAGTCCTTCGAGCAGCATCCCTTTTTGACCTGAAGGGTCCCATCGCTGGCACACGTCGCCAGGTTTGGCACTGCTCGAGCACAGGGGCTGTTGTTTGTGCCTTGGGTGACCACAGGCGTCATGAGCGCGAACAGCTGATCAACTGACAAGCAGCACAGGAAGCCAGGCAACACTCAGTACTAGAACTGATGATCGTCGTGTTGCGTGCGATGCGGTTTGCTCAGCTTATCGGATAAGCAGGCACCCTCACACGTATGTCATGAAGATCAGCCTGAGTTCTGCTCACAAGAAGCCCTGAGTGCTAAGCAGGCTGTGTGAAGCAAGGCTAGTGTGCCATTGGCCCTGCAACAGTGTTACTGGGCCAGTTCAAATGAGGTGGTACTCAGGGCTGCACAACATGCAGCTACTACCACCTCTAGCAGTTGTAGCAGTACCTGTGAATTCTTCAGGAGTATAGAGGACATTGGGCACTGGGCAATCTGCAGCAACAGCGCAAACAGGAAGCATGCTGTGAAGGCTCCTAACAACGATGTAGTTTGGTCTGTGTTTGCTGTCTGATATGAAGCAGGCAGGTGCTGCGCCCAGTGGGCGGTTCAGCATAGTGGTGTACTGCCCTGCAGGATGCGGTCAAAAGCTGGCACACCCAGGGGGTTTGCTGTCATGTGTGTCATATGGGCACCAGCCCCTCTGGAAGCGTGGGCAGGGTGGCAGTTGGAATGATGACTAGGAGACGCTGAGCTGGCAATGTACTAGTTGCCCCAGATGAGGTCTGCAGCCGCATTTGACTCCATAGGTATGGTGCTGCCACAGGTGCTGAGCTGGCAATGGGTAACTGCTGTGTATGGAAAGATAGGTTTGATGTTACCTGTGTTGACATCTGGCACTATGGTAGCTGGATCTACTTGTCCCTGTGCAAATGCCTGCAGCACAACCCAGAGCTGTTACCATTCGCTGCCTGCTTGCCGCTGCGCTAACGCACAGCACTGCGATACCAAACTTTGATTGTGTGGGCCAGAGTTCGACTTGATTGCGTCGCAAGTGCAGCGTACGGCTACAATCAGCGACTCTAGGTATGACTAGACAGCTCACATACCAGAAGCAGACAAACGGCATATGCTTGTGCCAAGCGCGTCAGATGACATTCCATCTTGCTCAAGAGCATCTGTACATCAATCAGGCTGCTTCAGCTCGCCGACAACATCGCTGGTCCCCCTAGCCCAGCAGCATTGATTGCAATATTGGACTCCTCTCAAGTCGCACAACCCTTCGTGTTTTGGCCAGCTGCAGCGGCACACAGCCGTCCCACTATCTTGCAATCCGACAGTCAGTGACCTCCATGCAGAGCTCGCCACCTGCCCAAGCTGGAACCAACCGGTTACCATGGGCTGGTGACACCGACATCGGCGGGCGAGTTGACGCATACATGGAAGCCTTGGATGTGACAAAAGAGACACAGACCCTTTGTTACGGCCTTGAACACAACAGTGAGAAAGCAAAAGCTTGCGATTGTGAGTGTGAAGTGTCCGAAACCGGCAAATAACATTCTGAGAGCGTCATGAGGCTGCCACGTTTTGTACATGTAACATATATTGGCAAATGCGTTTCAGAAACGTTTGGTCGTGTCTGTTATGCGCACTACGGGTGCAATGTGTGTACTGCTTGGACTGGGCTCTGCCTAGGCTGTGTAGGCCAGCTGGTCAACCAGAGGACGTATCAACAATTCAAGCTACATTTTCTGCCTGCTTGTGCTGAAAGGTGCTGTCGAGCAGCCTGGCTGTGGATCACCATGCAATGAGCCTGTCATGGCGTTGGCAAAGCTGTCAGAAGCAGCTTTGCAAGCAGTCGAAGAGTATTATGAGAGGTGCAGGTTTGTTTCATATCCTTGAATGTAATGCGACAGCGTCTGCGAATGCCGTTTCATGACTTGGACTGATTGGAGCTTTGTTGCAGAGCTGCTGAGGAGAATAGGGCCCAGGAGACCCAGGCAGCGTTAGTTTTGCAGTCAGCCTGGAGAGGTCGGTTGCAAAGAAAGGATTTGAAAAGGTTGAGGTAAGCTTCTGCACCAGCTTCGAACTTGTGCCAGCTTTTGCCTTACACAGCTGCAGTAGGCCCCGATTTGACCACGTACAACCTGAGCCTGTCAGCATTGGCCTCGAAGACATGCCTACAACTTACGAGAAGATGCTGTACTGTTTGCGTGCAGCCATGTAGCGTTAACCATCCAAAGATGCTGGCGAGGTTACAAAGGGCGACAGCGCTTTGCAGCAGCTAGGGCAGCAAGGAACAAGCAGCTCAGAGAGGTGCGTGCGGTTGCTGCAGGACAGCAGCAGCTCCCAACTGCAGCACTGCTGTTTGGAAGCAACCCAGTTGACAAAACCTACTCGCACTTTGTTCAGCCTGTCAGCAGCGGCAGGGCTGCGCGGCTACATGTGCAGAGTGTCTGCGTGCGCTGCCGGGGCATGTGGGAATAGCACAGACATGAGGCTTGCCATTCGTAACTCGCATGCCCATCGCTTGTGATACCACATAGGATGACGCAGCAATCTACAGGCACCTGAACCCTGATTCACAGCGGTGCGTTATGCCGCACATGCCTCTATGCAGGCCTACTTTGATCAACAAGCCACCATCATACAGAAGTGCTGGCGTGGTTACTTCAGCCGCAGCAGGATACATGACTACTACAAGCGAAAAGCATACCTGGCATCGGTTGCAGCAGCAAATGCAGCAGTGCGAGCAGGAATGGAAGCTGAGCTGCAGGAAGCGCTGGAGCACCAGCAGCAGACAGCAGAATCAACAGCCAAGCAGCACTTCAGTGCGCAGGTGGGTCCAGCAGGTTGCATCACGCATGCCAAGTGCTGAAGGGGTGGGGTGGGGGGGTGGGGGGGGGGGGGGGCGGCGGGACCCAACGAACAACAGCAACAACATGTTGTAGCAACAAGTTTGTTGATGCTGTGGTGATATCTTCCGGCCAACCGTGGGTTGCCCCCCACGTTACCTCGCTGATGGCAGTGTTCTCAATAGAGTCAAAAACTCATGCCACCATTTGCAGGCCGGGGCAGCAATAGGACCTTGCGAGCTTGCTTGCTGACACCATCATGCCTCTGGCCAACAATGCAATTACTTGCTGCTCACTTTGCAGGTGTCACGCTTGCATCATCTGACATCTACCATGTCTATTCCAGGCATATTCAATCCACCTGCAGCCACAGAGACCCCAACAGTTGCAGGCTTGCCGCTGGAGCAGCATCTGAAGGCAGCCAGGAAGCAGCAGGTATGACTCCTGACTTTGCTCTGGTTTCACAGTGAAGCTTGTAAAGCCGCAGTGGTCTCAAATCCTTCAGAATTCTGCACTTGGATAGCGGGCTGGCGAAGCTGCGCACACTGCAGCAGCAGCAGCAGCTCAGTGGCCAACACTGTTGTTCAACCACCACCCCCGGGTGACTGTCGACGGCAGAACATTATGCTGAACCTCAGAGGTTGGTGCGTCCTCCTGCTGTTGTTGAGTGAGTGGCCAACGGTGTCTGCTGGTGCAATTCCTTGTGTATGCAGGCCTCAGGTGCAGTTAGAAATCAGCAGGCAGCCCTCCGGCAAACCCTAGGCAGCTATGCGCGGACCCAGCAGGGCTTCCAGTTCCCAGCTGGTTCCATAGCCAGTCGGCAAAGCTTGACAAACAGCACAGCAGTGGGATCTCCTGCTGCTGCTGTGCTACTCCCTCCAGGGGCTGGGGCCTTTGCAGGACACCAGCTGTCAGATACCGGTGGTGCGGCATCAACCATCCGAGCATACAGCAGTGGAAGTCACCAGGGTGGTACTGTGCGGGGAGTGCAGAGCCCTGGGAAGTTGGCTAGCTTGGTGGTTGCTGCTGTTGCTGATGAGTTCAATGCTCGTACTGATGCAAACATGCCGGATGGGACGTTCAATCCAGCACTGTCGCTGCAGCAGAGTGCGGACTATGAAGCTGTGCGGCAGGCACGAGAGCTGGAGCGGCGAATTGAAAGGGGTCTGGTGAGTGTGTGGATGGTAATCTCTCACTGCGAGATGCCTGTACGATAGTGAACAAGCCAGCTGCATGAAACAGCACTACTTTATGCAGTTGGGTGTCCTGCATCGGCACCACTTTGTAGGCAGTCAGCAGGGCTTGCAGGGCTGCGCCCATGTCGCAGTCATCGGTGTATGGAGTATGTCGGATGACAGGTGCCTGTTGATTGACAAGTTTAAAGACACCAGATGCTCTGTAGTAGACCCTGGTATGTTAGACCCTCAGACTCTTGCGGGGGTAAGGTAAGCTGCCAGGAGTTGATCATACTGCAGCACAGTGTCATGCCACGTTGCTGCAGTACAGTCTTAGTGTAGTGTCACACATAAGCTGCTGCTGTTCCTGCAGATGCTGACCATGCACCAAGGGCAGCCCTTCAACAGCAGCAGCAAG
>NSMO01000465.1:3383-17146 GCA_002588565.1 Coelastrella sp. UTEX B 3026
CAATATACAACGCTGGCTATCCGATACTGGCAGTGGATGTTGGCAGGGAGCGATAGCAAAGCCTCATCAACTGTGGTTTTTACCAACTCATGTTGACTGTCATACTGCTGTATATAGCTGGCACTTATCATTGCTGTATCTATCCGTCTGTGTGACAGGCACCAGCAAGCCATAGATCTGCTGTTGGAAGTTATCCGCTCAGTGCCTAACCTTGCTGACCCGTACAACACCCTGGGCACACTACACGAGACCACCGGGAAGCACAGGGAGGCACTCAACTTCTACATGATTGCAGCACATATGACTGGACACGTGAGTCGCAATAAGGGTTTGCAAGTGATTAAGAATCGCAGTACTGGTGATATACAGTAGAGTAGGGGCTATCTGTTATGCTTGCCTGCGGTAGCAGTTGCCGCCATGATGCTGTGGCTTCTTGCTGATGTTCTTGCAATGAACTGTACCAATGTCAGCTCTGTCTTGTCACTGTGACAACAGCTCACACCCCGATCATCGTGCGATAGCAAGTTGCCAACCATGGTTCAAACAGGACAGGACAACTGATGGGAAAACTTTGTCTGAGAGTCAGTTGTTGTTGGTGGTGGTGGTGCTGATGCAGGACGTAGGCTTGTGGCACAAGCTTGCCATCATGAGCACTGAACAGGGATACATCAGACAAGCCATCTACTGCTGGAGTAAGGTGTGCAGATGTTTGATTTTGTGTGTGACATACCCACAGTGCTCTTAGATATGTTGCTTAGATGCAGCTCGCTTTGCTCTCAGAGCAAGGTGATTGATTTTGTGTGTGAGATCCATCACTGGCGCTTCAACTACAGCAGCCGCAGGAACACGCAGTACCTGTGAGCAGGTTGGGGGCGGACAGACACACACACCGTGCTGTTGACTGTGTTACGTAGATGCAGCCTGCTTTGCAAGGTGCTTCTGGGGCGTAGTACTGCCTTGCAGCTAGCCAACTTCATAGAGGCGTAGTAGCCAGCCAGAACAGGCTTCTCAGCAGCAGGCCCAGCAGCAGGCCCAGCAGCAGGCCACCACAAGGGCCACCAGCACCACCACAAGGCCCAGCAGCCGGTCCAGCAGGCGCTGCACAGGAGGTAGAGATACACTTGTGACAGCATGGGCGCTGTTGGTAATATGCCAGTCACCCAGGAAGCCCTGCAGCAGCAGCAGCAGCAGCAGCAGCAGTCTTTGGACCCAGCTCCTGTAGCACACACGTCCAACACTATTAACAATTTGCAGCGTCAGATTGGAGATTGTGCAGCGCGTCAGGTTTATATATAATATAGTTGTGGTCTTGTTCTATCTGATGTCACTGCATGCAACTTGCACACATTCAGGTAGAAATAGACACCGTTTGGATGTTAAGTGTGAGATGTTCAACGTGCCGTAGTACAGACGGGAGTCAATCACAAGTTACGTGACAATAACACGATCTGTGGCAATCCATGTGTTTGATGCAGTTCCTTAGCAAGGAGCGTGAAGACTTTGAGGCCAGGTTTACTCGTGCTCAGCTTTACATCTTAGTGAGAGAACCTTGGAGAGCCAAGTCAGCATTCTATGAACTACTGGAGAAGGAGCCAGGACACCCAGAGGTCAGTGGGTTAGTCCAGATGATATGATATGATGTCTTCTTAGTGGCCAGCACTTGAAGCTGACAAATAGCAAGTAGGCTTGTCAGCAGGTTGACTTCAGAACGAAGTAACTTATCATTTTCCCAAACCCGGCATGCTACCGTGTTAGGCGCCAGAATACATTCGTTCAGTTTCCCTTTTTCATGAGCTGCATCGCTGTTGGACTGATGCATGCTCTTCTGGTGGGATGGGAATCCCAGTAGCCATCCACAGGCTCAAGTTGGCGTCGTGCCAACTGAAATGAACTGTTCACTCACTCATTCTCTGGTGGGTGTGTTGGGCTTCCTGGTGCTTGATAGCGCGGAATCACCGTTGTTCAGTTGCACTGCTTTGTGCTGCACTTCATGTCTAACTCTGCAAGCTTCTGATGCTTTATGTGCAGGTCGTAAAGGAGTTGGCTCGCCTGTACAACGAAGACGGTGACCCACACACTGCTATCCAGCTGCTTGAAACTCAGCTGAGAGATCATTATGACAAGTTGGACCTCACACACATCAACATGCTGGCAGATCTGTATATCAACCTGGTGAGCAATATCTGTTTGTCCACACATACATCATAGTGTTGAGTTGCAAGCGGCTGCAACAGTTGTATTCATCCCAATGCCGGTGGCAGCCTCATTTAGTCTCATTTGCCGACAAGGTTACAGCCTATGGCGGTGAAAGGAACTAAACGTTGTTGAATGTTGATGATCAGCAGTTCCTGTCATGCACAGCATCTTGAGTAGATTCGATAAAGTACAATGGTAATCTGTATGAGATGGCCGTGCCCTTAGCGGCCAGCAGCCTCACATTTGAATCTACTTCCAAAACTTATGTGGTGTATGATGTATGTAGGGTCACCATGACAACGCCATAAAGCTTATCAATCGCACTGAAGAAGTGTTCTGCGCTCAAGGAGATCTGCCCATTGATTTGGCAGTTAGGAGAGGTAGGTGCTAAACACACGATAGTAGTAGCATTCCCATAGTATGTCGAACATAATGGTGTGCATGTGTATTGCTCTCAGTGGGCAAGTTCCCTTCCCCACTGATGTGGTAATCAGGAAGGGTAGGTGCTCAACCTGGGCTCTGATAACTGCACCACAACAGCGAGCACACGGTGCGCCCTAAATGAAGGTGATGGGCCTGCACCATGATGTTGTATGTGGTATCCTGCCGCAGACACACGAACACCACGTGCCATGCGGCACCAACCCTCCACATACAGTAGTCTGGTGTCCGCTGTGGCATTGTGTACACCTTGCATAGTAGATATCCCACGACTTTGAAGTGTTAGAGAATTTGTGATGTGGTTCCACATTCTTACTGGAAATGCGCCTCATTATGATGATGGTGATGGTGATTGCCCAAGTGCAGGCAGGCACCAACAGCTTCACCGGTGGTCATCGAATATCCAAGGCTCATATATGCTTCTTACCTATCGTCACAACTATCACAACGCATCATCAGCTCCAGCACACTTTTTTTTTCTATTCTCTGTCACTGCCCCTGCTGCTGTGTCTGCTGCGATGTTTCCCTCACTCTGCTGTCATGAAGGCACTTGTTACCTCAACATCGGTGACCAGGGCAGTGCCATGGGGGACTTGCAGCAGCTGCTGGACCATCCTGTGGTAGAAGATGAGGTTTCGTACTTGGTGAGCCTCTGGCTATGGTGTGCTATGAATTGGGCTGTGTACTCACATCTTGCAAACCCCCTGTATGTCTGGGTACATGGGCGGGGTTATGAGCGACAGGACACAGCAATGATCTGCTCAATGCAAACCGCCGCAGGGTGCAAGGGGCTCATGTTTGAATCCTTCATCTAGACGAGTTGTGGGGGAAACATTTACAGTGGCAGTATCCCAATTGAGGCTTGATTTACTTTGACCATGATACTAATGATTTGCTGATTGCATGTGGGTAATCAACACTTGTGTTCAAATGATGCAGGACTTGTATCTGCTTGTTGTTGAGCAAGCTTGCAAGGCGGGACTAGACAAGTTTGCTGTGGCTTTCATGGACAGAATCAGAGGTGATCTAGCGGTGGATTTTTTGGTCTGTGGAGGCATCTGCAGTAAGACTCGCATTCACGAAGATTAACCAGTGCACCTGACACATCACAAATGACAAGGCACAACACAAATGACAAGGACCAACATCTCCACTACATCGCATTTCTTTTAGCATCTGCAACATCATCCTTTTCAAGGGAAGCAAGATATATCACTTTACCATTCAGACCGATTGTGTAGGAGACTTATTCAGGCTGCCACTGGCACGAGGCAGGATACGAGGCAGGATACTTTGCAACTGCTTGCAGCTCATTCCTGGCAGCTCTCATCCAACTGAGGCAGTTGGATGCGCACGTATCGGTTGTTATAATGGGCCTTGTTTCGCCTGGTACACTGCAGCAGACAATGGCAGAGCATGTACACAACGACATCACCTCGCTTGATATCCGTACCTTGTTACCATGGCTCAACCTCATGCACATTACGATCAACCTTCAAAGCAGGCTGCAGACCCAGTATTTTTGTACCGTATCTAAGATGCAAGCATGCTCGAAATCAGATGGCTTGTTACTCTACTGAATGTGTTCCGTTATCCGAATGTGATCGTGTCTGCCTGCAGCTCAACCTGGCTTGCTAGAAGACCCTAAGGAGTGGCAGCTTGTGACTGATGGCTACTGCAGAGCAGAGCGTCATGATGTGGCCATCAATATGTACAAGGCCAGGCTCAATGAGATAGGTCAACAGGATGGCAGGTGCGTTGTGTTACGGTCATTACGTACGAGTTCAAGTTCCCTCGCGAGTCATGTGGCGGTGTTTGGGCGAGGCAGCAACAGCTCACAGCTTGCAGTGCACCTCACTTATTTGCCGGCAGTTGTTATCAACCACTCAATACCATGGCATGACAGCTCTTGCCAGCGCATTTTTCCTGTTTTCATTGGCTCGGTGGCATTGAACCCCGTCCGGCCTTATGCCAGTCCAGTGTCTCAGCCACTGGTGATCCTATGTGCGATTGTAGGTACTTTACTACAGCTCTGGCACTTGCTCGGCTGTATGTTGACATTCATCAGAAGTCAGAGGCGATTGCCCTGCTGAACCAGTTGGATGGAGAGCTTGCTCAGCGAGCTGTCACGCTGCCAGAGGGGCGAGGTGTGCAGGTGGGCTTTGCGGGATAGCCACAGCGCCCCAGCACTCTCTCAGCAGTTTGAGGACATGCTGTGTCGCCCAAGGGGGAACCACAAACCCAGGCGGGGGGGAGGGCAAGACACCCCCCCCCCCTTGATGTCACCAAACTTTGAGTGTTGCTGCAGTATTTTGGACGACATTGCTTTAGTGGTATAGCTGGAGTGCATTGTGGGAGTGCTAACGAATGCTAAGAGTGTGACGCAAACCATTGCCAGACGGGATTTGTTGGGAACTATGCATCTGTCTCCCAGCCAGAGTGCAAGGGTGTTAGCATGTACACCTGCTCATCAGCTGCACTCAACACTGCCACTGGGCTGCGTTGTAATGCACATCAACGCACAATTTTGGGCCAAGTTGCCGAACCTTGGCGAATGATTGTTGTGTCTTGTGTCTCTGCAGTTATCCCTGTTTATTGCCAAGGGTTCCATGCATTTGGAACTTGGCCAAAAGGAGGAGTTTGCCGCCTGCCTGTTGCCCCATTACACCACACTTCTCAAGTTGGCAGAAAACAATGCAGCAATCGTCACGGCAGCCAATAAGGTGGGTGTTGTTTCGAAGCCCCTGTTGACTGTTTTTGCTCGTTTGCATGTGACACTGTGCACGGGGGATGTCAGCATGTGAGGGTTTACTGCATGACGTCTGGCAGCCCATCTACAACTAAGTGTGGTTGAGTACCAGACAGCATGTTGTGTCCTGCTTGCTTGCTTCCTGGGCCTTTTCAAGACAACATATTGTCACCTATGGATCACTAGGGGATGACCTCATGAAGCTAGCATGTTTGGATAGAAGCGCGTGTGTCAACTTTTGGATGCTTATGATTTGAACTTCATATTTCATGCAGGCTTCGTCTAGTGGTGCTGTAGCCCAGGAGCTCGTGAAAGCGCTCAAAAGGCGAAAGATGTACGCACGAAAAGGAGGACGAAAAGGAGAAGGTATGAATTGACTACCTCTGAGGGTAATACATCATGCAAACTCCTTGCTATGTTATGTATGTTTCATTTAACTGAATTTTCGCAGCAGGACTGTACCACTGAAAGCACTTGTCACAAAACCAAACCAGCAGCCACTGCTTGTGTCGAATGACGGCTTTACTGCATGTCCCTATGCAAGGTCAACTTGTGTTGTGCTCAAGTAACGAACAATGCCAATAGGGCTTTCCCCAGGAGGTGCTTGCACAGATACGCAACCCCAACTCGTCGGATGTCATAGCTCATGTGGTTCTCGTCATTGTTGCAGGTGCTGGTGAGACTGAAAGCGTGTTCCAGGGTTACGTGAGTCGTGACAGGCGGAAGGCTCATGTGGCTGAAGCAGATAAAGCTGCAGATCAACTGCTAAGAAGGGCAAGAGCAGCAGGTGCGGCTTTGAAGTGATTGTCTATCTGGAGACTTGCGGCATTGTACTTGATATCCGCATGGAGAAAGAAACAGATGTTCCAAACAATTCCTGTGGACTACTTGAACGGCATTGCTAGCCAACATTGCTAGCCAACAAATGGTTTTTAGTGTGTTGGGCGCAGCTTCATGTATGCTAGGTCTGCATGTTGAGGCATGTGGTAACGTGGAACATATTACTTTGTCGTCGTTTTTCAGGTGTCGGATCTGGAGCCATCTCTGGCGCAGAGGATACCGACTACGAAAACGACGATGAATCTCAACAGCCACAGAATGACGCAGACCTGCCTGCTGAGCTTCAAGCACTTGTGGCGGCTGTGCTGGCAGATCAACAAGAGATTCCAGACATGTTCAATCCGGAAAATACACAGCTGTATGGTAAGAGCTGTTATGTGTTCACTCTGTAGGCGCTCACTGACAGGCAAGCGACCCCAAAAGCCTATCGACTTTCCTTCAGTCTTAGGTATTGCTGGCGCAAGAAACTGATATGTAATCCTTATCAGGTGCCGGTTTTAGATATAGCTTTCTTGGTCAAATGGACATCAAGCCTTGAATGCAAAATTGGCATGTGTACTAATGACCACAGCAGCACTGGCTTAAGTGCAGCAAGCGTCCTGATTCCCGCCTTGCAAGGTTCTTCCTGTTGGCCCGTGCACATACTGTTGGAGCAGGGCAATCATGTTCTGACAGCATAGAACCCAACCAGGCTGGTCAATGATGGCTCCTGTACAATGCACCTCTGCCTACTATGTAGCTAAGCTTGACGCAGCTTGACTTGGCACAGCTTTGGCTGTTATGCTTTACTGTCATGTGTTCGCCGCCCGCGCAGGTTCCTTCTGTGACTTGGTGCACATCTTATTGGAATTGGGCAAGAACAGTGAGGCAGATGATCTTCTGAAACGTGCTCAGGCTGTGTCTACATTCACGGCTACAAGCAGAGATGCGACAGCGTGGTGGGGACCATCGGCACTGGCAGGTAAGTGTGGACCCCTGGCCGCAATATGCAAGCTGCTGCTGCATAAGTACTTGTGTAACCCTCAACTTGTGTTACTGCCTCCTTTGGCAGGCACTGGTGCGTGTGTAGCTGCTTGAGCAATGGGCGGGAACATTTCTGAGCCAGCTAAACTGGTTTTAGCTAGGTGAAGGCGTGCAACTCCTACAATGACAGCTTAGTCAGGTTGATATTTGTTCTCTCCCTCCTGTCTCCCTGCACAGTACATTCCCTATGTGCTTGCTTTCATCTGCTTCCACAATATGCTGGCAACAATGATACAAGTCAGACAACACCAACCTTCTAAGGCATGTCCCTACCGCGTAATGTGACTAAGCCGGCTTAGTTTGCAGCTCTTGCCAGCGCATCTGACCTGTGGCATGGCGCCATGCAACAGGTCAGATGCGCTGGCAAGAGCTGCAGTGTCATGCATGGGGGCCGCCACTCAAAAAGCTCTCTGTGCTGTTCATGATGACAAGCTCTGACCACGTAATGTGACTGTGTAGCCAGTGTGCTTGGCAACACCACCAACAAAAACGTGTTTCTGCCACATCATAATTTGTCTGTGCAGCCAACAAGAAAGAGCGCAGGCAGCGCACTCAAGGTGGTGCCACATCTGACGGCAACTTGTCAGACTGGGCCCCTTCAGTGCCAGCAGCAGGGCCAGGGGCCGCTGAGAGGAGAGAACATGTCAGAAAGTCTAGAGAGGGCATTAGACTCATGCAAGCTGAAGTACTGTGCAAGTAAGTGCTCGTGAAAGGGCATTGCTGTGTTTCTGTCAGTGTCAGTGAGCCACAATCGGAGTGCTACTGGGTTCTCACTAGTGCTCTGAAGCTTCTGCGGCACTGCAAAGTCTGCAGAAAGAAAAGAAAAGAATACGATATGGCTGGTTGAATGTGTCATTTGTTAATGATGCAGGCAAGGCAAGATTGAGGAAGCATTGAAATCAATCAAGTTTGTCCTGCCCAAGTGGCCGTACAGCTGGCGGGCGTGGTCTCTCTATTGCTGTGTAGCAGGCCAGGCTGGACGTGTGCAACACTGGATGAAAACAGTAGCAGCACTAAGAGCTAAACATCCAGACAGTTTACCGCTGCAGGTACGCAAGAGTACCAGTACACTTAGAGTCATCTTCACAGTCAGATATCAGGGATTTGGTGTTTGTATGTGGTGTGTGATCGGCCTTTACTTTGCAGAATCAAAGCAACATCAGCAGTTACTTGTGATATCCGTGGTATGCATTGATGGTGTCATGAAGAGGGTGTTTCGCAATCATTATGTGGCAGCTGCAATGCCTTCTGAATTCCAGCCAGCCCTGCGGCTTCTGGTGGACTAAGTAAATGCACAAACCTGGCGCACTGATGCTCGCTTGTAGTTGTCTTTCTCTGTGTTTGTGTTCGTGGCAATCTGCGAATCTGTAGGATTCTGGCGATTCTGTGCATTGCTCCCGCACGCACGATTCTGGTTCTGGTCTGTTGCACGCTTCGCTTCATCTGGAGGATGCGGCTGATGAAAACACCTGGCTCCGCACAACATCTGTTATAGCTTGTGCTCAAAATGTTGACAGTATATGAGGCATGCCAGGGATGTGCTTTGCTGTATGCAGGTGTTAGCTGCTCATGCTGACAACATATCTGGTGATCAGGGGCCGGCGTGCCAGGGTTATGCATCCGCCCTCATGTAAGTCCAACTAGATTGACCTGATCAGCAATAACTATGACAGGAATACAGTTGCAGTGATTGTGGACCCTTCCGTGACACCTGAATATGAGTAAGGATTACCAGCTTGCTGATCACATCCACATGATTGTATGATAGTGGCCATAAGCAGACAACCAATCTGGGTAGCGACCCCCAGCATGGCAGTGCAGCTTTGCCAGCGCATCATTTTGTTGCATTGGCTCCGTCAGTTTCACAGTGGTTGCAGCCATGGCGTGCTTTTCGCTGGGACTTCTGTCAACTAAAAAGCCTGTCCCTGTGCGGCTTGATTGGGTTAGCAGAGTATATGTTGGGTTGGCAGAGTATAAGTAGCTCCAGCTTTGGGTCTCCCTTGATGCACTAAGTGATGGAACAACGGTTCAGGAGCAAGTCACCAGTCGTGTCAACAATGTATGTTGTGCATTGTTTTTGCAGGCACCTGCGCAATGAGCCGCTACTGATGTTGTGTCTTGGAGCAGCACAGATTGATGCTGCACTCGCCAGGCACTGCAGGGACAGAAACACAGCACTGCTGAGAGGCTTCGCTGCATTACACACCTATGCACAACATAGAGGACCACAAGCAGGTACATACTATCGAGTCTCTGATTTGAACCATATTTGTTATAACCTTTTGGTCCAAAGCATGTTATCTTGGGTGTTGAAAGTACCGTCTTGGATGGTGACGTATACCTCTCTTTTCCTCTAGACTCTAAAACTACCACCAGGCCTGCAGTCGACTCTCAACTGTTGCGTAGGCTCTTAGTTGCAAGGTGATGAACCATGTTCAGATAGTTTTGCCGAGTGGCTCCTGCACAATTAATACACACTGCACGTATCATTATGCAGTGGCTGATGTGCTGCCCAACGCACACTTTTCTTTGGTTTGGGCCTTAGTCATCGCACTGCTGTAATCACTGCCATTCATGTTGTACTGTTTGTACTGTGTACTGTCTTCGCTGCACTGCCTTTGCTGCAGAGGCAGAAGCTGCTTACAACTTAGGCAGAGCAGCACACCAAGTAGGTCTGCTGCATCTAGCAGTAGCACACTATGAACGTGTGTTGCAGATAGATCAGCAAGCTGCAGCAGCAGAAGCAGCAGCAGCAGCAGCACAGCAAATGCAGGATCTGCAAATACAGCAGCAACAGCGGCAGCAGCAATCTGATGACATGCAAGTTGACGGGCTGGCAGATCAGCAGCAGCAGCAGCTAATGGGCAAACAGCGGCAGCAGCAGCAGCCAGAGCTGCAGAGTCTAGGTAGGCAGCTAGTGCGTGAAGCAGCGCACAACTTGTGTCTGATCTACAAGGGCAGCGGCGCGGATGAATTAGCGCGGCAGATCATGCGAAAATACCTCACAGTGTAACTCACTCTGCCAGAGTGATTGTATCACAGGAACTCTCACTGAGCTCAGTCAGACTGAGAAGTTCAACACAGGAACTTTCACACCATCTCATGGTGGTGGGTGCGCTTTGTGATTCTGATTCTTTCTCCCGGGGTGTACTCGAAGGGTTCTTCATCCCCCTTCAACTGGGGCACGTAGCTCAGCGGTCGCCTGGATGCATGAGGACACAGGTTCGAACCCGCCCGGATGAGACTGGGTAGTCCAGTACCACCCGCCTTGGTCGCCAACACGGCGTTGGTTGTACTGGCGAGGCAGGGAAAGACGTGTGCCACCAACTGGGGTGCTTGAAGAGTGGCAACCAAACCACCCCCCCCCCCCCCCCCCTTAGATCCCGGTAAAGGGCCACCTGCCGTATGTGATGGTAATAGCTAGCTTGGCCGGACGGTGGGGCGGTAACGAATGGCCTGCCATCCGCAGATGACGAAGTGAGAGAGAGCTGTGTAGCAGTTGCTGGTGGTGTTCTGCTGCAGAGGCGGCAGTGTTTTATTGATAGCAATAGCCAGGCAATAGCTGTTGTGATAGAGCTTATTCAGCAGTGTTTGGGCTAAGGGATTAGATGGCAGACCTGGCTCTGTGCAGTGCTGCAAAGGATGCGGAACATCAGCAAGCAGCAGTTGAATGGGCCTAGCAGCAATGAGTATCGTGTACGTGTGTGTACCCCGAGAGCTTACTGCAGGCAAGCCAAGTAGAGCAGTAGAGCTGGGCGTTTGGTTTTAACGTTTGTCCGACCCGGTCATGTCATATCAGCCAACCAGTGCATTGGGACTGCACCGTACGCCGACGGAGTACAGTACAGGTAGAGCCGCATTTGCAAATTGCCAGGCCAACGGTTGCCAACAGGAAAGATCGGTTCAATGTTTACGAATTCTTATGAAGTTTTACTTCTGTTATAGATCGGATCTCCTGCTGCATGTCTGTTCAAGGCCCCGAAAAGACGTACCGCGTGACGGGCCGACATAGTGCTGGCGATCGCGCTAACAAGCTTCTGCGGACCCGTAACAAGGCCATCTACTGCGCAGTGGCTCACGACTAGGCAGTTGAGTGTATTTGCAGACCACATACCCTGCAAGACGCACTCCGATGTCACTCCGACATGATGCTGCGGCCGGTTGCCGCAGATGCTTGCGCTCCAAGGTGCCGCCGAGGACGCCACGTCTCTGTTTGACCTCCGTTGACGTAGGTTACAATGTCGCCACCAATAGATTAGTCGAGTCAGACCTTCAGGTATCTGTCAACCAGGCCAGCCACATTCCTGATAACGTGCGCGCACAGACAAAGCCCTGCTAGGCCGCAAAGTTGATCAACCATCACATTCGTCGGACGGTCGTCCCCTGGGTGCTTGTCGTGCATACTTCTGTGTATCATACGTTCATCGGCTATCAAAGATAACCAGTGACACAATGTCGTGCAGCAGTTGTTATGTGGTACCGCTTTGCTGCCTGTTGATTGTCGCAGCATTGTGCGTGCCAGCTTCAGCCGGGAGGCTGCTGCTCGCTGCCGAGGTGGTTACCGTACCCGAGCTCAGCCCCACCGCTACTGCCCCGTGCAGCAATGCAGAAAGTCCCACCAAGACAGTCAGTGGCACAGAGTTCATGGCAGAGCTAAATGGCACAAATAACATAAATCCCAACAGCACAGGTTGGTCCCTCTGCGGTAACTGCCGCGATAGCGATCATACACTGCATTTCATCGGATGGAACAAGATAAGATGGGAACTGTGCATCACAGCGCCTTGCCTTTGGTGTCTACGTGCTTGGCCTGCTTTTGTCTTGCTCTGTTTTCAAACCAATTGCAAAGCACTAGCCATGGCTCTCCAGAAGCACATTGTCACATGTTAATACACAGCCCAGGCCACACAGCCACTTACCCAAAGCTGGTAGAGATGCGCATTGCCACTTGTAGAGTGCGAAACACATGCCGCTGCACACTACACTGCCAATAGTGACTTGGACTCACACATCCAAAGTAGTAACTCCCTCCAACATGCAGGTATCCCGGCCCCCCTGAATATCCCCGCCAGAGGCACATATAAGTTAACCGTTGATGAATATGGCCAGCAGGCTAGCTGGACACTGCAACTCTGTGATGTGCCAGAGTATATTGCTGCACATCTCCATTCGGTGAGCAGGTTTTGAAGATCCGTTTGCCAAGTCATTGTACATGTTTGCTATTGCAGTAGGTCGCTAGCACATGACTGCTGGCACAAACGATAAGACAGCAGTAATGCAGCAGCAATGGCAAGGGACACTGATGGCAACACAGGGCTGGACGATTGCCGGGAACAGGAAGCACACTCTCACTTGCTTGATCAAAGCAGCACATCTACTGGGCCCAACAGACATCTAAAGACATCTAATATTATCAACACTAACAGCACAGCTCTATGCACATCAAGCCCAACAGCAGTGCTTTAGTTGTACCTGTACATAATCAAGTAAATGTGAGCGCAAGTCTCCACGTGATCTGAATGCATTTGAAAAAACGAATCTGCGGTTAAATCTGCGGCTTGTTGCCAACTGCTTGTAGGGGTCACCCATTGCTGATTATGCTCCACCCTTGATCCCCCTGGAGCCATATGTAAGTCCCTCAAACCCCTTTGCACCTTCAACCCTGCTGCCAAGGCTCTGCCCTCCTGTCAACATCACTGGATGTTCATACACAAAGTCTGGATCATTTGTAGCAGCAGGTAAGGAAAGATTGTCAGGCACAGTCACTGAATCAAGCAGCTGGTTTCATACAAAGCGCTCATCGTTGAGCTTAACTTGAGCTTCAACATCGAACAGGAGGCAGAATGAGTGGAGGTAGTGAAACCTCCATCAGCTTGCGCCTATATTGTCTACAGCAGTAAACACGGGGACAGCATCAATCTGTAGCTGAGCAGTAGCTGTCAGCAGTACACACCTGTGATAGCATGCGTTGACTGTCAGTGCTGTGATGTAATGGTAGTGGCTGTACATGTAGTATTCAATCAGCCAGCCAACTTCAGCCTGCGGCAGGCTGTAGTTGCCTGCTGGTGTCCCTGGATTCCAAAGGTGACGATCATGTCTTGCAGCAGCAGAAGCAGGAGATTACTGCCAGGGCAAGTACATGTTCATTGGTTGATAGTCACCAACTATCGACTCACCGGGAATGATGTGTTTGTTTCCTTGTGCACAGATATATTCCCACTTGCCGGCCGTGATGCTCAAACGCCCAAAGTAACAAACTTCCAGGAGTTTGTGTCAGCCCTCACCGATGGCAACATCTACATCAACATTCACAGCCTGATTCAGCCTGCTAACATCATCAGGGGTAATCTAGTGAAGGCAGATGGTGGTACTGACTCTACAAACACCGACAGCAGTACCTCTAGCAACAGTGGTGGTTGTGGTGGTTCAGCCAGTCCATCACCAGCTACTGAGCCACCATCTGCATCACCAGTAGCTCCCGCATCTGGCTAGAGTTGCAGTGAAAAAGTTTTGG
>NSMO01000466.1:0-15967 GCA_002588565.1 Coelastrella sp. UTEX B 3026
GCTTGCGGTTTCAGTGAGCAGCCCATCCCAGGCGCTGATGCAGCAGATGCAGGGCATCGGCGGCAGCAGCGGGCTGCAAATGCAGTCCAAACAGCAGCATTCCGTCAACTTGTGAACAGATGCAGGAACAGCAGTGGTAGTGGCAGTGCTGCAGCAGCGTCTGCTGATGATTGCACGCCCAATGCAGCATTAACAGGTGGCAAAAGACAGCAGGTTCGTAGAGGGCGGCGACGCTCCACAGCAGCAGCAGCAGCAGCGCAGGTTGTAGGTGCATTGGGCAGCAGTGGTGCATTATCTCCAGCAGCAGGCCCCTCCGGGACTCCTCCGCCCCCAGCAGCAACAGCAGGCGCATTGTGCAGCCCACAGCCACAGCAGCAGCAGCCGCAGCAACAGGGTCAGCAGCAGCAAGCAGCAGATGAATCAGCTGATGCGGCAGGCGGCGCCAGCATGCCTACTTCTCCAGCAGCAGCAGCAGCAGCGGCGGGCCCCAGCCAGTCGGCTGTGGTTGTACATAGGGAGCTGCCGGTGCATGGTGCTGTGCTTTCAGCTATGAGCGAGTACTTCAGGTGCGCAGGGAGTGCAGTCGGCATTGCTTGTGGTGGTTAACTGGCTGGCTGTGGTGCTTGAGAATAGTTGCAATGGTGGTGCTCAGGTTACCTGGGGATTAGCTAGTTGTCTGTGTGATTCCTGAAGCAGTAGTCCATGCATGTTGCGAGAAGTGCAGTCGGCAGTGCTTGTTCTGTGTGAATATCTGGCTGTAATGCTTGAGAATAGTTGCAATGGTGGTGCTCAGGTTACCTGGGGGTTAGCTGTGTTTCTGTGTGATTCCTGAAGCAGTAGTCCATGCATGTTGCGAGAAGTGCAGTCGGCATTGCTTGTTCTGTGTGAATATCTGGCTGTAATGCTTGATAATAGTTGCAATGGTGGTGCTCAGGTTACCTGGGGATTAGCTAGCTGTCTGTGTGATTCCTGAAGCAGTAGTCCATGCATGTTTCGAGAAGTGCAGTCGGCATTGCTTGTTCTGTTTTAGATGGCTGGCTGTGGCGCTTGACAATAGTTGCAATGGTGGTGCTCAGGGCACCTGGGGACCAGCTGGAACTCTGTGTGATTCATGAAGCAGTAGCCCATGCATGTTTGGGTACGGTCTTGGGCTGCCAGGGTGCCATGGTGTGTCTTCTAACAATGCAGTCATTGCAGGCCCCAGAACTGAAGTGCACTGCCAGACAGCATCTACAAGCAACCTAATAGCAACCTATAGTGTATCAAACCACATGACACTGACAATGACATTCGCTGTTATAACTTGACGTGACTGAGTCAAATACCAAGATGATATCTGGTCTTTCTTTGCTGCACTTTGCTGCTGTGTGTTTTGCAGGGCATTGCTTCAGAACTGGCAAGGCAATGAGAAGCGGCTGCAGGTTGCAGTACTGGAAGATGAAGTGCATTTAGCAGAAGCACTGGTCGAGTTCATGTGAGTACACCAGGCTCAATCCAGCCTCCAATACAGCTGTGATTTACACAGGTTGTGAACGACCTGCTCATGCACTTGAACTGGCATGCATCTGTGGAAGGCTTGTGGACAAATACATCCTTAGGCTATGCTGGATAATCTGTCCATATGTTGATCCACAAATGCATGGGCAGAACAGATACAGATACAGCAGATACAGGTGTAGTGCTGTGGATCATCGTATGCGCTAAGATTGCTCACTACAGTTGTTGCAAGAGTGCATCGACTGTCATGCTGGTTCCTGCTTTGCCAAAACATGGCTTGCCAATGTAGATAGACCAACGCTACAGCATTCTGATCACATTGTGTTATACATTGTGTTAGATATTGTGTCTTATCTTGTGTTTTATAGCTGCTGTGTTGTTTTGCCGCTCTCAGGTACACTGGAGAACTGCCATCGGTGCAACATGATGACATGTTACGGTTGATGCGGCTGAGTGACAAGTTTCAGGTCAAGAACTGCCCAGCAGCATGTGCAAAACGGTAAGGACGGTGACAAGCTCTTACTTGACATGAACACTCCTGGGATAGCCCTTTTGGCACCTGGATACTGCACATTTGCAGCTGCCATCGGCTTGCATTCATGCTTATTTAGTTGCGCAATAAAAGGCCTGGTGGAGTATAAGGGCTATCTATCGCAATGAGTACTTCACTGGGTTGGTTGCTGTTAGAAACTTGTGTATGTCGATTGACAAACAACAGTCAGAGTGTAAGCTTGTAACTTGTCTCTGTAGATGTTCATTGTTTATGTTTTGCCTCTTGCCATGCTTAGTTGACTCTGCTTGTGAAGCTCAAAGTTTGCTTTGTTCCCAGTGCAGTTGGCATTGTTTTCATGCTCAAGTCATGTCTGTGGTTCTCAGGCTTGCATCACCTATTGCTGTGTGACCTGCAGGTTTGCTGAGACCCCTATGGAGGATCTATCCTTAGAGACTGTGTGTGCTATCTTTGAGTGGCCTGGGTTTCTGCAAGATGCTGAACCATTCAAAGGTGAGACAAATGATTCTGGTCAACTTGCTTGTTGAGTGTGATCTTTTGGTGCTAACGATGCATGTTGCTGCTCTGTGTGTTCTCAGGGTGTCACTGGGCAGAGCATTGGTCATTGGGTCGCTGCGCAGCTTACCTGTTGTGTCTTGCTTCAGCTGGGCACACGAGTATGTCTGTTGTGTATCCTGCACATACCCCGTATGCTCATCCTTAGAAAATGTTGTACAGCCGCACCACAATGGCTGCTGAGCAGCCCTGGCGTTTGCGTGCAGCATCTGAGTGGCTTGCACCCCTGCAGATTGCTCAATCACTCACAGCTTTGGAGTGATTGACATTGTGTCAGAGTTCGGTTTTGAAATCGCTTGTTGCGTGATCTTTGTTTCTTTATTTGGCCCTATAAGATGAAAATCTGTTTGCCAAGGTGTTGTCGAAGCTGCTGCATCTTTCATGGTGATCCAGAAATAGCCCAGCTCTAAAGATAGTACTGGAGGTGGCTGCCTCAACTGCTTGAATACATTGGTTGCATGCATCATGTCACAAAAATGTTATGTCCATGTTACAAAAGCAACTTGTCATACCTTGTTACGCTTTATTCCTTGTTCCCCCGCAGGTGTGACTGCAAAAGCGTGGTCGAAGCTTCTGGATCTGTTTGGTGATCTAGAAGCGGCATGGCAAGACAACACCCGAAGGCAGCAGTTTCTGGACTTGCCTTACAAGTAAGCGGGCGCAAGGCCGGCCGGCTTGCTTGCTTGCTGCACAGTTGACAAACGTTGTAGCACCTAAATTGTGCTGAGTTACAGCATTGGTATGAAGACATACTGTGCATGAGCAACCAGCCCTCGCCCCTTTGGAAACGTGAGCGGACGGTAGGGAATGATTAGTCGCTCCGACACACACATTACCCTCCCTCAACTTACGCTAGCGCTCTCTTGAAAGCGCTTTGTGGAGTTCATTCATTCAACCATTGCATGAGCATTCATGTTGCCGTTTGAGTGTGACTATGTACTTCGTCCCAACATGGCCTTGTGCTTGGTTTCAACCGCTGCAGATTGCTTGTACACAATCCCCTTTCGCCGGTTGGCTGCTTGCTGCAGCGTTGAAGATGTAGCTGAGCTGCGGTGCAACACATACAACTGCTCAACTTGAACACATGCATCGTCTGGCTGTGTGTGATGTTTACTATTATAGTAAACCTATATAATACAGGGTTTGTGGGCAAGCTCTTATATAGTGATAAGCTAGCCGTTGCCAGTGAGTGTCTCTTTGGACATGATCATATCATGGTTACTAACTGACTCCTGTATTCCCATGTGTGATATTTGTACCCGATCCCTGCTGCTTGTCCTCTGCGGGCATGCATACTACTTTCTGGTTGGGGTGTGATGGTCTCCCCATCTCAAAGTAGTGCATTACACTGGTTGATTTGCGTTCTTACTGTGATTGCATGTAATGGAGATAATGATTAAGATTGCAAGTTAACGGCGATGCACGAGCTTTCACCAGTGGCGAGCTAGCTGCCTCAAATCTGATGATTGGCTGTACGACTTGCTTGTTTGCAGCTGCATGAGATGCTTTGCTATTACCATTCTATTGACAAGCTGCTGCTTTCTTAACTGTGTCACATAGGGCCATTTGCAAGCTCTTATCCAGTGATGACCTAGCTGTTTCGAGTGAACCGTGAATCATATCAGCACAAGGTGTTGGATTTTGCCGGCTTCACACAGCCTTCCACTGCAATGGCTTGAAGTCAACCAAATTGAGTGTCTGCCACAGAAGCAAAGGGACTGCTCTCCTTGAACTGATTCACTGCTGTTCTTCTGTATATGTCATACAGGGCTTTGCACAAGCTCCTTTCCAGTGATGATCTAGCTGTTACAAGTGAGAACACTGTAGTAGTGGCTCTGGCAGAGTGGTTTAATGCGTTGAACAAACGTCACGGGCCTGATGGTATGATGTACTGGGGCGGGCTAAACAGAGAGCTAGCAGAACTGGTAAGCTTGGTTTATTGATCTTATTTGCCACTGCTGCTGCTGCTCGTAGTGGTGGTTTCTGATCAGGATACTTGGCAATTGTTCAGCGTCAGCTCTCAACTAGTCATGATCTCTAGCTAATCCTAGTGAGAACACTGTAATAGTGGCTCTAGCTGGAGGGGGGGGTGATGTGTGCAACAACCGTCACGGTTCAGAAGGTGTGATGTATCACGGCGGACTCGCCAGAGAGCTAGCAGAACTGGTAACCTTGGTGTCTCGATTTCATCTGCTGCTGCTGTTGTTGGTGTTGGTGTTGGTGGTTGTCTGATTAATGATGATGGTGTTGGTGGTTGCCGGATACTTGGCAATTGTTCAGCGTAAGCTCTTATCCAGTGATCATTTAGCTGGTCTTAGTGAGGACACCGTGGTAGTGGCACCCCATGCATCATTCAGCAGTGTATTCTGGCAAACTAATACTGCAATCTATTGTCCGGATTGCAGCTAGCGTCAGCTGATGATATCAACGTGTTTCTGTCTGCTGCTGCTGCTGCTGCTGCACAAGTGTCATTTAAGTGCATCGGGGCTGCTTCATATGTGTAAAAGAGGACTGTGATGCGAGTTTATGTGTTGTTGTTCGCCAACAAATGCATTGTTGAACACTGCTTGATGGCATTCTGACCTTCATTCAGGCTTGCAGGAAACGGGTGGTAACAACCGCCCTTTGCTGCTGCTGCTGCTGCTGCTGCTGTAGGTCCGGTTGCAGCATTTGACTTCCACATTCTTGGGCAGTGTTCTAAAGCGTGTTACAGCCCTGAATCAAGTGGCTACAGCAGATGCTCTGCAAGCAGCAGGTGTGTCGTGGGAAAAGCTTGTTTGAAGCCTTGGGCTGCATGTTAGCAAGGCTACTAACGATGTTTGTACGGCTTCGGGTGCACATGCTGCTACCTGTCTAAGCAACCTTAGGGTTGGTCGAGACAGCAGGGTTTGAAAAGAGGCTCACATGTGTGAGTTGTGCCAGTTGTGTGAGTGAGTGTGTGAGCTACCAGGCAGTGGTGGTTTGCAGGTGCTTTTGCAACAAGAACTAATCATCAGCGAAACTGATCATGTGCGCATTCACAAGTGATGGGCTGCCAGCCGGTTGTGTCCTGCTTTGGCTGGGCCCACGCAGTGCTGATCAGCTGAATGTCCGTTGTACCTCCTGCACATAGTCGGTGTACTCATTCCCATGCAACCACTCCAAAGCAGGGTCTAAGAGTTGGCCTGCTGTTGACATTTGCATACACAGTATGCTGATACATGAACAGTCTCTCATGTGGCTCTAGCTTGGTGTTGGCGTGGCAACTGATCCTATCGTGTGCTCACATATTGCTGTTATGATTCGCATGCAGCCATGAAACCTGTTTGTGGCAGTGACCTTTTGTTAGCAGGCTAGCTGGCACTGGACAAATACTCAGCAATGCTGACATGGTCTTGTTTTCTTGCAGCCCGCTATGCTACTGCCAATGAAGCGACACGCAACAAGTTGTATAGCATGCCAAACCGCCTCCAACGACACAAGGTAAGACGCTTGACCCACATTACTGGCCACCTTAGAGTGATACCAGACTAAGTTTGTGTTCTCCTCATTCACGTGCATGCTTGCACACTTATAGTGTCAGGTCAGTTACTACGGTATTGATGTGTGTGCGGCTTTTGTGCACTTAGGTGTACTTTGATTGCCTCACATAACCAAACCAATATCCACTAAGTCACTGGTCCAGATGCTTGCAAGCAAAGACACCACCGCCATCCTAATCCAACCAATGATTCTTGATAGTCTAAGGTAGACTGTAAGTCTGGTTTACCAGACGCAGTTCTTAACATGTGGCATCTCCTGGCTGCCAAGGGATTGCCAGTAACATGTTGTAACATGTCATTTCTTTGATACCCAGGTCTTGTATGCTCCACCCCGTGCTAAGAGTGCTGTGCAGCGGTTGGAGTTCACCTGGGTGCTGGAGCTACAGACTGTCAAAGCCCTCATAGACCAGTTCAGGTGAGCTGTATCGGCTCAGCATATGACTTCTGGTGAATATGTATGGCTCATGTAGGCTGTACAAAAAGTGTGTTGGCTGTATGCAAAGACATCAAGATGACTGACAATCATACAGTGGACTATGCTCATCTGTAGTTGGGTAATGCTTGTTCCACCCGTGTGGTGGTGTCACCACCGATGTTTGCCTGACAAAATGCTTCAAGGGGTCTCCGGTGGTCTGCTCTTGTCGTAACTAGGATGGAACCAGTAGTTGTTCACCATAGCTATTTGATGCTGTATGCAGGAACACAAAGGTGACAGTCGACAGATACAGTGAGCCACACTACTTCAACGGCTTCCAGTGGCAGTTGGTGCTACAAGTGCTCGAGCCGCCAGCTAAGCAACAGGCACCAGGGCAAACAGCAGCAGCAGCAGCCCCCGCAGGAGCAGCAGCAGTAGATGTCTTTGTAGGCACTACGGCCCGAATACAGGTATATAATGAGGGAAATTTCAGGATGTTTGTGCTAAATTCAGGGTTTGCTGGGTTACATTGTAATGCAACCAATTTGGTTCGGTCGATGTCGTGAGACAAAAGCCTGGCCCTTTTACATAGTTTGTAATGCATATTCCGCAGTTGCAGGAGTGTAGGGTAGGAGCTTATGCCTTTGGTAGCCTGTATCGCTCATTGCCGTTGAGCCTCTCAGAACCGAAGTTGTATATGCTCTCGCGGCAACTTGTCTCGCCAGCTTCTGTGCTGGCACAGTAGCAGGCAGCTGCATTGGTTGTCTCAGCAGCAGCATGCACTGATCTTGAGCTGATAGACTGCCTGTCTGCCTGCCTGCAGATCGGAGGGGCACAGCACCTACCAGACGTGTTATACTTCAGAGGGCAGCTTGCAGCTCGCGAGGTGGCTTCCGGCGACTTCACATTTGTGAACCGCATGGAGAGCGGTTTTGTGTGTGGGACGGCAGGCTGGGGTTTTAGGAACTTCCTCAGGATAACTGATTGGGATAATGAGGCGGCCTTGCGGAGGTTCTTTTATGATGGCAAGATTCATCTACGCTGCAACATAGATCAGTGCGAGTAGGGATTGTGCAGCCTGGCCATATGTTTTGGTCTGGTTTTGAATGGGTGCATTGTGTTTCATACATATAGGGTTGCTCTCTCTTGGTGATCCATAAATGATTTTTGCCTACACTGTAGGCAAAATGAATCAGAGTCAGTGTCGCACTTGAACTTCTGCCGAATGTAGGACCCGTCCAGTCTTCGGCCGGTCAGTCTTCAAAATACAAAACCAAGTACCAAACTGTCAGCCCGTGTTTCAGTCTTGTATCTGAAGATCGCATTCTCCTGTCTTTGAACTTTTCAGTCTCTTCTGGTATGCAAAAATGGACCGCGCGTACACATGGACGCGGGGTACGCATACTTGGGACAGGCGTCACTTTGTGTGACGCCTGTCCCATGCTTCTGCACGATGATGTTCAACAAGTTGCTTAGCTGAGTTTCCAAACGTGTTGCTCAGCTCGGCAAGTAGTACCGCACGAGTAGAATGATCTACCTTGCCTGTCAAACGTTGCGTCCCGTCGCCCAACCACTTTGTTCTCAAATCTCCAAACCGTTTGGATCACCCGTTTGCAAGTTGCAAGCACGCGCCTGTGCTGCTTACTGAGGAAGAGTTACATGGCTTGTACCGGATGTGATCACGCAAGGTGGGTCGGCAGATGGTATTCCCGGGATCCCGCCCCGGCAGCCGGATGCCAGTCGATGCGCCTCGCGCAGATGTGCGACGTCAGCTCACACTGAGCTAACATCATCAACTATCGCAATTATGGACTAGAACGATGGGGCCATATACGGGGTGCAAAATCAGCAGGACTGCACTCTCCACGGATCGATCTGATATCGGCGCACCTGGGTCCCGGGCACACGGACGGTTTTGGACGCCGGAGCGTGCAGACCACATTCGTCGATTTCGGCTGGATCAGACTTTGAAGCGCAATCAAAAGCCCGTAGTTGTGTGGACACTCAACGCACGGAAGCGCTGACAGAGTCAAGTCTCGACGGTGCTCAGATTATATAACAGCCTGGTCCACAACAGAACTAAAACTCCAGGTAGCCCATGACAGACTTCCAGAGACCCGCTCAATGCCAGCCGGCATGACCCTGCAGCACCTCTACCAACCGTGCTGTATCTCCCGCAAACGCCCTCAGGCCGGCTGCCAACTTATCATTTGCTGCGCCGTCATTTGCTAGTGCCCAGCGGAAGCCAGCTTCTGTCATTGTTGCACCATCATCAGTGCATTCAGCTGCTGTGCCGTCTGGTCCTGGATGCAAAACCCTGGGTAGAGGTGTGGTATCTTCTGCTAGCTGGGTGAGCAGGGGCGGAGGAATGGTCATGCGGTCTGTACCAGCCAAAGCACGGACCTGCAGCAACACAGATAGAACAAAGACCAGTGATTCCCAGCACCGTTACTGCAGAGTATACAGGCAACTGGCAACCAACAGGAGCTTGGCACAGTCACAATCAGAGCAGCTGAGCTGCAAGACAGATACTATGTATAGCTGTCTAATGTGTACTCAGTCCCGGCAATATGCTGTGCTGGCCCATGAGTCTTACCTCATCCAACATGTCATTGCCTGTTGATGACCGCCAAGATGCTGGCATGCAGATTGTGGCATGCCCATGCTTCCTGAAGTAGGCATACATGTGCCGGCATGCAATGACTCCTGGGTCCTCGACTGGCGTGAAAGCTTGGGGCCCGCCGTTTGCCTTTGCCCACTCTAACACTGGATAGCAGGGAGCAGATTAGGAAAAAAGGGGTGCTTAAGCCCAATGACACTAAACCAAGGGGACTGCAGCTGCGATTCATGGGCACTTGACATGGCAGTTCAGCTTGCTCCTGACTGTGTATCAAGACTCTATGCAATGGTTTGCAAAGACGCACTGCTTGTTAACAAATGGCCTACACTGCACACCGCTGAGAAGGTGACAGCAAGACGCTCAGAAAGTGGTCTATTTGGTGCTGGTACAACTTGTAGCTGAGTGAATGCTGCCCAGAATGCAGCGGCAATTCTTGGCTAGCTGTGCACTGCAACACCCTGGGGTAACATACCTCTGCCAGGGAATGGAGATATAAGAGTAGCATTGGCTTGTGCTGCAGCGACTGCCTGGCAGGATCCGAACACCAGAGTGATGTTACAGCGGATACCGTCCTTTTCCAGCGCCTCTGCAGCCCGCACGCCTTCCCAAGTGCCCGCCAGCTTGATCAGGACCCGCGAGCGAGGAACACCGGCAGCTTCGTACGAGTCGATGATCCGACGTGCGCGCGCTTCGGACGCAGCAGCATCGAAGGACAGCCGGATGTCGACTTCTGTCGAGACGTAGCCGGGCACGATGGTCAGGATGCGCTTGCCAAGCTCGACTGACAGGCAGTCAATCGCGAGGTCGATCGTCGCTGCTGAAGGGGCTGCGCCGGCGGTGTGCGGCGGTACTGGTGCCGGTAGGCCTGCCGCTGTGTTGCTGTAGCCTCTGCAGGCTGCTGCGACTGCTGCATCGACCATAGCCGCGTATTCTGGCTCGCTACCACGGGCTGCTGCTTGGGAAACTGCACGGCACAGTACATGGCAAACGGCAGCTGGCTTATATACCTGTGGCCCCAAGGCGGTATGACAGGGCAGTGCCATGTGACATAAGGCAAGTGTGAGCTTTGATAACACACAGCACCAGAGCATAGGCAACCCCGGGCCTGCAGCTTTTTTATCACTGTGCAACCTACCTGTTGGTCTTCTTCACAGGTTATGCATCCGTATGCAGCTGCTGCGAGCTCAAAATGTGACATGACACATGCTCCGTTTACGCAACCATGATGCCTAGCATTTCAGCTAAAGCACTCTGAAGCTTGATGTGTCAGCTGAAGCGAATCTGGACAGCTTCGGCTTTTGCAGTTGCTCTAAAGGTCTACAGGGCAGGGTTGGCCATCAGAACTCACGACTCACCAAACAGAGGGTTGGTAGTTGCATCTGTGATGTAGCCAGTTGCAGCAAACTTCTCAATAGTCTGTATGTCTCCAGTGTCAATGGACAACACCGTCATAGCTGCCAGCTGCTCTAGCTGAGATCCAGGCTTGACAAAGGACTTGGCCTCTGCAGCTACCTCTGCTACTGCTGTGCTGGCTGCGGCTGCAGGCTTGTTACTGCTGGCAGTACAGCGCAGCATGCGCCTGATGACCTGGGGCCTGCTGCAGGCGGGTGTTCTGCTACAACCTTGGCGCTGCATGGTGGTAGTTCTGCTGAAAGCCATCTTGTGTTTAGGGTGTCTGTCACTGCAGTATCGCAATGCACACAGAGAAAACAGAGGCAGAGGTGTCAACGCAAGGCGTAGCTTAATGGGCATCATCCAGTCCAATTTGCAACAATGAAGTGTACGAGGCGCGAGTATCCGGTAGTATTCCAGGCTAGAGGCAGTTCAGGTGGACCAGGACCTCCCACTAGTGCTGTCTGCTGAAGTGGCGCTGCTGCCTGCAAAGCCACCACTGTTGCGGTGACTGTGCACGCCACACGCTGCTGAAAGAAATACATGCGCACGTGAAGCCCATTCATGCCACAGAGGCTCCAATGCATCGACCCAAAGTGATGGTAGCAGGGATGGCGCTGCTGGCACTCACCGACAAGAGACCAACAACGCCTACGTAACGTTCTTGCACCAAGGTGGGACAAATGCCCAGAGCCCTTGACCAATTCAATATGTCGTGCGCACGCAGCACAGCCTGGAAACCTTATCTAGCGCTTCAATTGGCCGCTCTGATGCAGCAACTACGGCATTAGCAACCTCGGCATATATACGCTTGATTGACAGTGCAACGCCAGCAGGGTTCACTCAGCTCGTGCTGTACTGCCTTCCGGGACCAGCAGTAACCAACGGTTGTAGTGGGGGACAGCATGCTTTGGCCCAGGTACAAATACCCCGATCCACACGACCAATACTAGGCACTTGCGCCCGCAACTGCACGGCACAGCGTCTCAAGCTCCCGGTTCTGCAACACCAACAACAGTACAAACCTGCAACCAACAAGGCCAACAACTCTATGCGCACTACTCATCAGCCACTGCCTTATTTGATGCCCATGCGTACTATGCATCTGCTGCAGTTGCTGGTGACCATGGTCAGGCGGTTGCTCCACTTCTGCAGTATCAAACATCAGCACAGACTCCAGCAACTGCAGGAACTGCTTCTGTCCTGCACTGCACATAACCTGGCTGGCAGTATGCTTGATGGCGTGCCTTCCTGCCTTCGAGGCACCTTGACTGGGACCACGTACATCGTGCTCTGTATCATCCTGTGCACTGCACAGCTGCAGTCCAGCTTGCACCACCCCGGACCACTGGCTTGCTGTTAGTATGTTGCAGATTGTCCTTGCATCTAATTGCACTAGGAGCTCCAGGGCTGCCTGCCCCACAGTGCTATCCCTATCACAAACCTTTGCAGCTAAGGCCTGGACTAAGTGTACTGCCGCATGCGAGCCACTTGGCAGCACCACTAGCTGCAGCAACTTCATAGCTGTCCTGCGGACCTTGATAGAACTGTCATGGGTCAAGCAGTAGAGTAGACCCTCAAGTGCGTCATCACTCCACAAACGGCTGTGAAGCTCGCCGCTGTCTGCAGGCACCACACGGGCATTATTAATTGCTATAGCAGAGCTAAACAGCGTGGCTGCTCATAGTCAAGCATGGTGCACGCCAGATTCCAGTAAAGCCACAGGAAGCAGTCATTCCTTCGTCTGCAGTAAGCCTTAGCATGTAAACAGCTGCTATACACACTACAGAGGCTACACAACCAGCATGACCGCCACTCCCAGACTCCAAGAAAGCCTATACTGTGTCTGGCAGCAACACAGAGACTGCACTACAGTGACTGTTGGTTGATGGCAGCATAGGTGCTTACCTTGGTGGCATTCTGTGAAGTCCTCAACAGCAGTTGTCATCAAGTTGAGTGCTGCACATCTCCACTCCACAGTACAGTTTGCAGCCGGCCGCAGCAGCTCAGCACAGCCTTGTAACAACTTGCTTACTGCTCCAGCTGCAGCTGCTGCTGCTTGCTGGGTACCTTCATGTTGATGGGGGTGCAAGTATACTGCTTCAAAAAGCTGCATCACCTACAAGCCACGAATACATTATTGAACACTTGTGTGTTGTCAAGCTCATTGATGGCAGGCTGAGGTAGAGGAGTACGCTCTGCCGGCAGTTGATATGCAGTCAACAGCTGCGTATGTCCATTCATGCCATACACAGGCGCTGCCTGCTTCGGCACTGTTTGTGAGACAGCTGCAGAGTAAAGAGGCAGCTGTCATCTCATACAGGTGCAAGTGTCAGCTTGCAACAAGGCGCATCCATTGCTAATGACAAGGTCATACTCTGCTTGCAACAAACCTTGTTAATGACCGCCTTCTCGCTTTGGGCCATTGACACAGCAGACACGCTTGCTGTGGTTGCACCCAGACCGCTGCCAAGTGCTTGCTGCTGCTGCTGCAGGACCAAGGCCATGAGGCCTCTTGTGAGCAGATGAGGCTTGTCATACCTCACTATCAGCTGAGAGAGCGCCTGGAAGTTGTCGCTGTCGCACCACTTTTCCCACCGCTGACGCTGCAATTTGTCTTCCTTGGAACCTCTGCTACTGCTTGAGCTTGCTTTCTGAGCATCAAGCTGTGTACCCGGTTGCTGCAGCGCATCTACTGCAGTTTGCCCCAAAGGGCCCTGGTACATGCTGTACAGTAGCTCGAGCATGCAGCAGTCGTAGGCAGTGTCTTCTGGCCTACGGCTGTTGCTGTTGCAATGACCGCTGGCAGCGTGCTGCATGCCCCAAGGTGTCCAACCATAGCCAGTTTGCAGGAACTCCACTGCGGCTTCTGCTTGCTGCTGCTGTGTTACGCTACTCCTGGCATTGGCTGTTGCCCCTTGTGCAGCCATCTGCAGCAGTTTGCAGACCCCTGTCAAAGCTTCACTTGCTGTTAGAGCTGCTGCTGTTGTGTATGCCAGGCTGTTGCCGCCAGGTTGAGGCCATTGCAACACCTGCAGCAGCTGCTCTGCTGCTTGTGCCAGGCTGTCTCTGCTGCTGTAGGGTTGCAGCTGCAGGAACAGCAGCAGAAGCTGCAAAAGCTGCGACTTCTGCTTGTGCTGCAGGTGTCTGATGCCTGTCAGGCAGTAGAAGTCGTGCAGCAGATGTACTACTGCTGTTAGTGCTGGTTGACCCAACTGCTGCAGCCACATGAAGTAGTGCTGCTGTTCCTGCACCTGGTCAGGCTGCTGCTTGTGCTCGCTGTCGCCAGCACCCTCCCGCAGCCACCCTCCATACAGCAGACAGGATAGGTCTGACCAGAATGTCATGACTGCTGTTACAATCTCCTCATCTTCCCAGGTGTAGATGCTCTGGAGTGCTGGCCCAGCTGTTAACCAAGCTTCAGCAAGTGATTCAGCTGCGGGTGCTGTGTGGACGTCTTCCAGGCATTGGCTGCTAATGGGGTTGTCCGCAGACTGAGGTATCTGTGAAGAGCCATCGGCATCAGAGTGGACGACGGGGCCATCTGCTGCGTAGCTGTCCTGCAGACTCTGCTGGGTGGTTTGCTGCTGCGTTGCGAGCCTTGTTAGCTTGCTGCGACTATGTTGGGAACCATACATCATGGTGTCTGGATGTATGGATCGCAGCAGGGCCTTGCACAAGACTTTCTGGAGCCTCTGCTGCGCAGTGACGTCCACATCCGGATCCTGCCTGAGCAATCCTGCAAAGCACACAAGGCGCGCCCGTCAGCACGACTCACAGGTGCAACGCACACTGCCTGGAGGGCTCACAGGTGCAACTAACGTACCAAGGCCGCTGGTAGTAAGGGCGTTGCATAGCTTTTGTATCTTCAGGGGCAAGCCGGTTTGCTGCTCTGCCGATTCTAGCTGGGACAGTATTTCCTCCATCTCTCGACTGGCAGAATCTCCAAAACCACCTGTCTGCGCAAATTATGCTTGCTCAGGAGCGCGTGACAAGGCTTGACACGCGCACGACCTGCCGGCACATTCAAATCAAAGGTCCCGCCCAGGAGCACTGTTACATTACCATCAACGGGGTTGCGCATACCAATGAGCCAAATAACCACAAAAACTCCCCCAGGTGACGTCCAGAAGCTGAGCCTGCATTCCATGCTCAGCATGCCAAGGTCAGGCCCCAAACTGCAATGCGTACTCCACAGCAAGCGCAAACACGACGCTTTTGATAGCAGCGGAGTTATGTCTGAGGTTATGGAGCTGTCTGCAACCTGATCAGTCCAGCTTCAGCGGGTCCCTTTGTCCATCGCACGCACTGCAAGCGTGCTGCCGGTAGATCGTTTGTGGCCCTTTGAGCCATGGCCGATGACGATGATGTTCCAGAGGAGCTCTGGGATATGCTTGATAACCTGGGACACAGCAAGGTGCGTCTTTAGCTGCCCCACTGCTTATGCTACAGCAGGAAACTGCTAGTTCAAATACGGCAAAGGCCCACACCGAGCATCACATGCTGGTGCAGAATCCTACGATGACACAAGCGCCAGTTGGTGGATTTCAGCAATCCACAGCGCCCAGGATACCTGTCACTGCACAACAGGCGCAGCACAACAGCCTGCCAACATGGCGGCCACAACATATGCAGCAGCTGCCTGTAGCACCCCCGACAAAGCCTGCTAGCCTGGCTCAGCAGCTCGCAGGGACTGGCCAGTTCCCGCCAGCACCTGCTATCAGGTTCCAGCCAAGCATAAACCAGGCAACCGGCTTGCCTAGGTACACGCAACAGCAGCATCAGCCTTGGCAGCCGAGACAACAGTATGGCACCTCACAGTGGTCTGCTAACCACCAAAACGGCAACCAGCAGGCGTTCCAGCGGCCATTGCAGCCCCTGCAGCAGGAGATGTTGGATTCAGCCCCTGCACATGCAGCTGTAGGGCTAGCCAACCAGGCTGTGCAAGCGCCTACCACAGCAGATGCAGGTGCTGCAGCGGCACAGCTCAGTATGCAGCCAACACAGATGCTGACCCCTCAGCAGTTGCAGCAGGAGGTTGCGAGGCTGCGGAAGGACTTAGACGTTCAAGCTGGCATGACAACACAGCTTCGTAACAAGGTTTGTCATCTGCTCGGTTACGAATGTATCTGATACCTGCCCTGCATGCCCTCGCCTGGGACGAATGTACCTGGTACCTGCCCTGCATGCCCTCTATGATGACCCTCAGCTGCACATGTTGGTCAGTTGCAGCCCTTTACAACAGGACTAGTCGGTGATTCGCGTTAGTCTTACAGCACAAGCAACCAAAAATGGTTGCTGTGAATGGTTGTATCGTGGAAGTGCTGCTTGCAGACTGAGATCTCAGCAGCTCCACCAGGATTTCATCGAATCTGCTGTTTATTGTCATTGACTGTGCTCCATGTCTTCTTCTGGTATCATGTTTGCGCAGTTGCACCAGGCTGAGCAAGAAAAGC
>NSMO01000466.1:18771-30262 GCA_002588565.1 Coelastrella sp. UTEX B 3026
GCAGCAGCATGCAGAGGAGCAGCATTCTGGGCTGATAAGCCTGCTAACTAGGGTGCAGCAACTGCAGGTGCGTAGAGCTTTGCAGTGCTTGACTGTGTTAAATACAGGTTGCTGTTACGCTCACATGCTAAACTCAGAATGCTCGCTTGATCACTGGCGCTTCTACACCATGCCAGCTTAACTTATTGCATGTTGATGTCCGCCAGCAACATCATCGTGCACACTCAGCAAGCAGGTCTCAACATCTGTATACCCTCAGTGCTTGCATCTGGCTTTGCATATGTGTAGACCCGCTTCTGAGCCATGTGTGGTCAGCATCAAATGAGCACAACCGTTGCTTTGGGTTGATCTACAGGTCAGGGAAGCGTCACTGTCCATGCTGTTATGGAACACTTGCAAACCAGCTTTGCAGCAGCTACTGCAGCCGATATCAGCACAGATATCTATACAGATGTCAGCCATCAGCAACAGCAGCATTGCAACAGCAGCAGCAGCAGCAGGCCCGGTCAGTACAGCAGACCCACAGCAAATAGCAGTCAGCAGCAACCTAGCCGCGTTATCAGCTGTACAGCAGCAACTGCAGGCTGTAGCTACCAATAGCAGCAACAGTAACACCTCTGACCTGCTGCTGCAGCTCCTGCAGTTAGCATCAGTCCTCTTTCCCGCAGGCGGCTTAGGTTTAGGTGACTATTCAAATTTGAATTTTTGTAATAACATAGGACCAAGTACACAGGCTGTCCATTCAGCTGCTGGCAGCAGCAGCAACAGCAGGTGGATGCTGCAGCAACCTGCTTCACCCACTGCAGCAGCAGCTGCTGCTGCTGTTGTTGGGATTGCAGGCGGGTTAGCGCAACAGCAGCAGCAGCAGTACTTGGTATTCCAGGCTGTAGACAACCCTCAGATCGTTCATGTGCTGCCTCTACCACTGGCCATAGCAGTACTGCAGCTGGTTCAGGGGTTGGTCCAGCATGATAGTAGCTGCTTACACGTCATGGCTGCTGCGGTTGGCGCTGCACAAGCGCCTGGCAGCGAATTGCTGCTGCAGCAGGATGCATTCTTGCAGAGGGGCAGTAGGAAAGCAGGTGTAGGCATGCAGGCAGACAGCACAGTAGCAGGCGTGAGACCCGCGCTGCCTGCTGCTACTGACCCTGGTAACGGTCGTTTCTCAGAGAAGGCCAGCTCATATAGCATGCGGCACAGCAGCAGATGCAGTCAAGGCTCTGCTGCTGATGCTGCTGCTGTGTCACACTGGGCTTCAGTGGCAGCAGCAGCACAGAGTGTTCTGCTGATTCCTCACGTCAGCAGCAGCAGCAGCAGAAGGATCTGGCCAGGCAGCAGAATGCAGACAGACAATCACGCAGCAAAAGGGCACAAGCGGACGTTGTTTGCCCTGCTTGCTGATGCATGCAGAAGCCATGCCAGTTTGCAGGAACCTGTGGGAGCAGTACTAGCAACGCTTGCAGGAAGGTTGCCAGCAACCTTGAGGCACCTGCTGCTTCCTGCAGCCGCAGACAGCAACCTTGTGGTGCAGCTGCTGCACTCAGAGGGATATCAGCAGCGGTGCCAGGCTGTAGCGTTCCTGCAAGAGGTGCTGCTGGATACTGCTGTTGCAGCTGCGTTTGCTGCTGCTGTGGATAGCACATCAGCAGCAGGGGCTGCAGGAGGCAACCCTTGTCAGGATGCGGCCATGGTTGATACTGCAGGAGTTGATAACCTTGCGCAAGCAGTTCCGCTGCAGCAGCTGCAGAGCCGGAGCATCAGCTACACACAGCGCAGCAGCAGAGCGGCGGCAAAAGCCGCTGTAGCAGCAGCATTTCAAGAGAAGCCTCAGCAGCAGCAGCAGCAGCAGCAGCAGAAGGGTTCTGCTGCAGCTGGGACCTCAGGTGTCTCAGACATCAGCAGCTTACCAACACAAGCTGTATATGACTTGCTGTATGGGCTGCTGGAATGCATTAGCTCTGGAATTGGAGACTTGCCTAGGCAACCGTGGTCCAGCACTGATAACAGCAGTAGCAGCAGTAGTCACACAAGCAGCAGCAGGACTGCAGAACCTTACAGCAGCGCGAGCAGCAGCGGGCGTGCCTGGGGGGTGTTTGAGCTTCAGCGCAGGGCTTGTGCTGTCATCGCTGAGATTATGCTGACAAAGCAAGATGTGCTGCTGCTAGTGATGCTGGATGGCTCGTTCACCTCAGGTATGTGGACAAGGTGTGAGACTCAGCATGTATTCCCTGCAATCAACAAGCTGCCCTATTGACCCAGCCATGACCGACATCAGCAGTGCCTGATTTGAAAGCATGCGGGTGTGCCTGTCTAGCACGGGACTGTTGGGAAGCAAGGTTTTGTGTTGACTGTTGCTTCCTGCAGGCTTCGGCTTGAGTCAAAGGCTCCTAGCACTGATAGATGCAGCCTGCTCAGCACAAGGCGGGGACCCCTTCTGCACAGCAACACCTCTTCAACCTCGTCACCCAGCAGCAGCAGCAGCAGCAGCAGTAGCAGCAGCAGACACTGCAGTGACCAGTACAGTAACAGGTCTCAGATATGCGTGGTGGGAGTGTTTGGAACGTGTGCGGTTGGCTCATGAAGCTGTGCTGCTGCTTCGGGCGCTGGTGGCTGCAGTGCCGCCTTTAGGTGAGCCGCCAAACCAGCCTGTCAGATCAACAGCTGCTCAGTAGATTGTTTGCATAGTCTGCACTTTACTTTCAACATACAGGACTGAAACAGACGCTCTGTCCCTTTGGAATACACATGAACAGCATAATGCTGCCCCCCTTTTTATGGTTGTGTAACTCAGACTGTGTCGTTGATGTGACCCACAGTGTGTGACTGATGTGTCGCCTCCTGCTGCAGGTCATGCTGCCACTGCTGACCTCTGCAGCAACTTAACATCCCTCCGCATGGTTCAGACCACCCGTGCCAAACTCAGTGAATGGTCAGACGCCTTAGTAGCAACAGCTACAGCAGCTGCGGCACAAGGAGTGCCTGTCCGGTCCACATATACTACAGCAGCAGCAGAAACAGCAGCAGCAGAGGCAGCTCCAGCAGGGGCAGCAGCACTGCCCTTGGGGCCTTGGGCTTGGGCTTTCAGCAGCAGCTGTGGCTGCAGGGATAAGCACAGTGGTATCAGTACGAACAGGGTCGGCAGAAGCAGCGGCGCAGTAGCATCTAGTGTCTCTGAGCAGTTGATTAGGTCGCAGCGGCCGTTGTTGCAGGACAGTTTGCAGGAGATTAGTAATGCCGCAGCTAGTGTGCATAGGCGGGCTATCTATCATATCAGGTAGTGTCTGAAGACTCCGATCAGCAACACTGTGTAGGAGAGTATGCGGCAAGCAAGAAATAGAACCAGGTTTGATCTGAATAGCTGCAGTTTTCTGGTGTTTGGCACTTATGATGTGATCAGCAGCATCCAATGCACTGCAGAACGGGTCTGCATATGATAGCCGTATGGCTAGCGCTGACTGTTAGCAATTATTAGTATAAGTGCCCGGCCAGCTTCAAGCAGTTGGGCGCATATACGTAGTGTGCATGCTGCCCGTGAGCTGCGATGTTCCACCTGTCCGGAAGGATCCGGCCATGTGATCCACATCAGCAGCCGCCTCAGGCTGTCTACAGGCATAGTGTGACTGTACTACAGGCCTAGCTGGGCCAGTTGCCTGCTCAGCTGATCTCCTGTGTGTATACATTCCACCTTCTTTTCAAGTGAGTAGTGATCCCACAGCATCTGTGATAGTCAGCAGTTGCTAGCGTATAGGGTTCAACCCATCACGGTTGTGCAAGCGGTGGGAGTTCTTTTGATAAAGCTATGTTGCACTGCGGCACAGCTGTTTCAAACGAACTCCCACCGCTTGCACGACCGCAATGGGTTGAACCCTATACGCTAGCAACTGCTGAGCTTGTCGGGTGGCGGCCCCTTGCATATAGCCTCAGCAGTTGGCTTGGCATACTGTGTTGCATGTGACTGCTGATGTGAGTGGCTGCGGTTTTGATTGAGAGTGTTGTCAAAGGATTGCATTGGCAACACGACCCGGTCACAGTGTGGATTTGACTTGCCCACTTGCTTGGGGTAAGTGGACGTCTGGTGTGGACACAGACGTCTCCAAGGTCATCAGGCCATTGCCAGGCTGCAGCTGCTTGCAGCAGCAGTACGCGTATCATATGCCATACCTGAATGTATGCCACTATATCATGCCATAAAAGCTTGGCACTTTGTAAGTGGTCATATGTGCAATCCTGCATCAGGTCACATGGGTTGTAGGCCATGATTGGGCTTGTACCTTGGCCCAGCTGACTGTGCCTTGTGGCAACCAGGTATATCATCAAGTATCAAGTCTGTTATAACATGTCTAGCACAAGCGAACACTCATCACTCACGCATGTCAGACACTGCAGCTCTTGCCAGCGCATCTAACCTGTTGCATGGCTCAATACTTTCACACTCAGGCACAATTCAGATCTGTACGACGATGGTGCGGACAACGAAGATGTATGACATGACTCGGGCAGAAAGCATGCTGGAATTGCAGAATCTAGGTCATGCAACATAGAATGCCAAGCAAGTTGCTGCAGGCTACATGCAAGGGGCCGCCATTCAAGACATGGAACACTGGCTCAGTCACTTTTACATGTAACTGCATGTCACTGCCAAGGTGGGGACTTGGCGGCACACATGCGAGTCAGAACATTCAGACATCACACCTGCTGTTGACTATCATGTATGCTGCCCATATTTCAGGGCAGCTTGCAACCACTTGCACAAGTAAAACACTGCACAACACAAGGCGCTGCTGATCTGCAAGCAGACAGACAGACAGAGACAGACAGAGACAGACCTGGCACAATCTGCCGTCAGCGCTGGCGCTCCACGGACTGCTGAGCATACAACGTTGGGCACAATCCGCCCTCCAGTCACAGTGTGACGCAGAGAAAGACCTTGAGACAAGGTGGCACAGCTACTAGGCAAGTATGAACAGGCTACTCGTGACCTAGCTGCCCTGGCTACCGAAATATAGCCTAAGATTTTGCTGTTTGCAGCTGTGCATGATCCATCAGGTGCCTGGCACATTGCCTGCTGGGCTCTACTGGTACTCTCCACAGGTGGTTTAGCAGCGCACGATTCGCTGGGTAACAAAACCATGTGCAGCTGCTAAACTCCCCAGCCCTTCCACACGCGAGCTGCTTGTTAGTCCGCGATCATGGCCTTGACAGCTACTGCTGGACTGACTGCTGCAGGACTGCCACTTTTGTGCTGTTTTTGTAACCCTCCAAGAATCCTCCGACCATCGACAGCTGTGTGCTACCGCGCTGAATTGCACAAGTTAACCTGACCATGGTGTCTTCGAATAAAATGGTAAATGGCCACCCAGCTGCTGCTAGGTCGCCTCCAGCTGCCGCGACTGCTTTTGCTGCTACTGCAGCTACGTTGTGAACGACTCGCCACAGCCACATTGCCCCTTTGCATTCGGATTGATGAACACAAATTCGGACCTGCAAGCACACAACAGCGATTGAGGCCGTTTGGTGAGCAGCGCGGCAGCTGGATCCACAGCATGCTGCAGCCGCATTTTCTTGTCTGCGCAGCAAGGCAGCCGTTCGCAGCTGCTGCGGCTGGGTGACACTTCTCGAGAGTCGCAAAATCTCGATTGTAGATTTGATACACTCTCATACAGCCGACGGCTCCATGACATCCTCTTGATGTTGCTTATTGACAGCTGAAGCACGCAGAGGTCACAGACATTGACGTGCCCACTGCTGTTGGCAGCAATGTTGCAAAGCCTCTGAGTGTTGACTGATGCTGGTCGGCTGTGCAAGCACTCACTTGAGTGGCTCATCTAGGTAGTCCATCTTCGTCCCTAATACGTGCATCAGCGCTGCTGGGTCTATCAATAGCCGCACGCCCTGTTCCTCTACCAACTCATCAAACCTGCCCTTGGTATCTGCAAGAAGCAAGCCATAATGCTCATGCAGGGATGCATGCGGCACCTAATCACGTAGGATAGGATATTATAGGCCCGTGTAGCCTTTTACAGGGCCATGCAAACACACCTGAGTAGTTTAGAGTGTAGCTCAACCCACTGCATCCACGCTTCTTCACACCAAGCTTTATGTACTCCTGCAGCAACGGCTGGGTATCACCAAGGTGTTGCTGAATGCTTACATATTATTGCTACCCTGGCTACCACGTACTTTATGCCGGGATTGGAGCAATTCGCGTATTCTGTTTGCCGCTGCCGATGTGAGCTCCACCGCCTGTTTTTTTGCTATTGGGCTACGTGCTAACTTCGTTGCTGCTTCGACGCAAGCTGCAAGCGTGTTGCGCACCATGCCAAGGTGTGTTGGTGAAGTAGCGCTACGTCGGAGCCTGGGCCTTATCAGACGCTAAGCGGTTGCATATAAAAAGTATCTCGTTCTGTTGAAGTGCCTTGAACGGCTGTGCAGCCTCTTCGTTGTTGCAGGGCACTCTGGAAGCGGAACCCTTGACCAGCAGCTGTCTAACACCTGTTCAGTACCCACGGCAGGTGTAAGTGAGCCTCCACGGCGACACTGATCACTGGCACAGGATAAAGGTGCCATTGTGATGTTCTTGTGGTCCATTAGCCGTCCAGCGGCGACGGCTTTGATAGCGGTTTGAACCAAACTGAGTCAGCACACCTATGCCTGGGCCAGGTATGTGTGGCAGCTGCATGCCACAGTCAATTACACAACATGCATTCCACTAGCCGTGGCGGATGTCACGCACAGCAGCAGCTACAAGTAGCTGTAGCTGAGGGTCTTGATCCCGGCCCCATGGTCCCGCCGGGTGTCCGACTGGGTGCCCAAAGGACAAGCCCAGGGAGCAAGCTGTATGAGCACATCATCCGTTCACTGTCACACAAGCAGACAAGAGGGATATCACAGCAATCTTGACTATATCAGCAAAGAGTGAGGAGTGATAATCGCGCCTGCGTCCGTCTGGCAGAGAGTCTGAAAGATAAAAGCCTGTGGGTTGGACGGCTGAGACTGCTTGAGCGGAATGTGCTCATGCGACCGTTCTAAGTTGACATAGACCACTGTACGCCAGCTTCAGTCTGTGTCTATCGCCTGTTGGCGTTGTCTCATTCGGCCCCGGCAGAGGCTCTAACTACGATCGCGGATAATCGCACAGAAATCAACTTGTGTGACAGCTGCAAGATGCTGTCCGTAACTACCATCATGCTTCTAGCAGCAGCTGCTCAAAGCGCATCTGCAGACAGTTTCATATGCGGCAAGCCAGGCGCCTTGTGCGGAGCTTCACTCCCAGCAGCAGTAAAATGTTCAAAGGGTCCCGGGTATTGCGACCCCGGTTACTTCTGCGGCTGGAACTTTAGTGACACAGACAAAACTACCAAGTGTATGCCTGTACCCAAAGACTGTGGCAAAGAAGGCAAATCGTGTTGCCCAGGCAACGATGTGAAGTCAATCACAGATACGAAGACCACTCCAAAGCCCTACTGCAAGGACGGCAGCTACTGTTTCTACACCCCCACACCAGATGCCAGCGGATGGTCCAGCCCGCCTTATTCATCACCAGCCAACCTCATAGGTGAATAAGCAGCAGCAATCTTTGCAGCACATCGATGAGACACACAGCTGGGCCGAGCTGCCAGTGTGTAGCAATGATATAAGGCACTTGATTTCTGAGCGAATCTGGGCTGATACGCTGCTGTTAGCAGCACCCAACTGGCATGTTTGTTCCAACGCACTACAGACTGTGTTGGCAGGCAACAAACCAGGTCCATATGCTGTTCGTGCCTTTGCACTCTTTGCCTCATCTCATTACTGGCAACCTTTCTGGCTGCAGGCACATGCCATCAGGTCCCAAGAGACTGTGGTTCAGCAACCGATAAACCCTGCTGTCCCAGTACCTACCGAGCAGGCGTCAACCCCGCTTTCCCAAGCCCCTCCATGAACAGCATCTGCTCAGGCAAACTATTCTGTCAGTACACAGCACCAGGGTCCAAAGGCTACAACCCAGAATGGGCTTCCGGGACATGTGTAGAAAACAAACCAGACTGCGGGAAGTTCGGCAAGTCTTGCTGTATCATCACAACTGGCGTATCAACCAACACAGCGTGTGGGGCCAAGTGGAATGAGCAGGGCGAAAAAGGCTACTGTGCGTATCCTGGTGGCAAGGTTACAGCTGATATGAGGGACCAAGTGTGTTTGAATTGCCCTAGCATGGGCGTGGTCGCTGGTGACCCTGCTAAGTTCTTCCCTTGCCCTGCACAATAAGTTCCAAGCCATTCTTATTAGTGAGTCTGATATTGTGGCTCTGATACTGGATTGTGGTAAACATATGGTTGTTCGTACTGCTTTGAACTGCTTTGCATTGCTTAGAATGTTACTGACAGCGTGATTCTGGCACCGCCCGCTGTGCACATAGGGCTAGTTGGTCTGTACATATTCAGGTTGTCAAGTTTGTGTATCAGTTGTAGATGTTCATATTGTTGATCTAAACATGCATTAACACAGCACACATATGGTCCTGCTGCCTTAGCAGTTGCTGTAGCACTGGGCACAGTTCTGTGAATGACCTGGCGTGTCACAACTAGACTGTTGGGCAGTTGATGCAATTGTGAGCTTGATGCAAGGCAGCATCGGTGCAAGATGATAAGCACTCTGGCTGGGCTCAGCTGCGTAGCTTACACTGTGTAGTAGCGCTGGTCGCTGCAGTAATGCAATGGCCGTTGCTGTATTGCCAGAATGCAGCAACTTCTGCTGGTGGTCATAATGCCGACATATTGCTGAGGCTTTTGCTGATTGCATTGGTGTTATAGCATTATATGATATAGACGACATAGATGTGCAGTAGCCAGTCAGTTGTATCTCAGGCTGCAGTCTGATCAAACACTCTCAACGTGATTGTTGGAACGCACTGGGTGATCGAGCACAATTGGCGCATGGCTGATATCCAGACAGTAACAGTTAATGTTAGGATTGTGTAGTTGTGTGGTTGTGCATTGTTACATTGGCGTTGTTGCTTGTGCAGTGATCTGTCCGCCATGATAGGCTTCACTTAACACCTCGAAAGCTGCACTAAACTTCTGAAGTTGCTACAAGACCTGGAATGGTCACATTTTTGACAGTTGTTGGCTCTGGAGTTGATATCATATCACAGTGTGCACCAGTGAACACCCGAGAGTTTTGGCTGTTGCCAGTAGCTGTCTTTTTCAATGCTATGGGTGCCAGAGTCTGCTGCCTAGTAGCTACAAAGCAATCCACCCATGACCGATGTAGCAATGCTGTCGACATGCCGTCCCAGCTTGCTGGCGGCAAGGCTGCAAGAGTACTGCATCAAATAGAAGGATTTAAGATTATTGAAGACAGCATGCTGATTGTACAATTTGTTGCGTATCGTTTGCCGCGCCTATCACCGGACTCGGAGGTGCCTGCCAGAATCTATGCTTGACCAGTCCCTGCTGTTCAATGTTAGGGAGTGATCGTGGCAGACACAATGTGTGCACATGCAGCTTATTTGCTTTCTGAAGGTGTTCGGTGGTTGCCTGCGACCAAGTCGCCAGATCTGCTAATCTTTGCTTCGCAACAGAGCTTTAAACAATTTCTCAGCATACTGATGATTGATCACAATGAAAAACTGAAACTTAAAAGGGACTAGATTGAAAGCCGGAATGGGTTCAACCAGTGTGATGTGTCTGTGCCTAGTGTGTTGTGAGGATCATCATGAGATCATCTCACAAGATGCAAACACTCCGAGGGACCAGACTCAGAGAGCCGCAGCATGAGTCAAACCAAGCCCGAGTCGAAGCTTAAACCATAGCAGATGGCACGACATAGCGACTCCTGCAGCCCCATGCGACAACAAGAAAGGTCGACATACGGGTAGCCAGCCGCCAATTATCAGTGCTGCTTTCCTGTTTGATTTTCATCATGTTCAGAATCATGTTCAGAAACTATTATGAAGTTTTACTTCTGTTATGCAATGATTATCAGTGCGGCACGAACGCGACACACAGCCTGTTTGAAACTGTTCAAATCTGGCACCCTGGCAGGCTGCCACAAGCATGCTGCCTGCTGTTTGCACGGTGCAATAGTCACACACACTGGTGTGGAATACCCGGTCACAAGGTGTCGCCATAGCTATACAAAGGCTACAAACCGCACCACACATATAATCGAATGCACACGGTGCCGATGTCGCAGTGGGTTGCACCTTTTTATGATCAGAGATACTTGTACAGATGACCTCTAACATAATTCAATGATGATTCATGACATCTGACAAGTACTACTGTACAGAGACCTTATTCGCTGGTTTGGCAGCAGTGACTGCTGAAGGTTTAGCAAACACACTAGGTTTTACTCCGCCGTTAGATCTACTCCCACTCATGCCTGTTTGGCCGCCACCAGTACTCACACGTATACTGATAGGTCCTCGACAGCCTTGCCCTGCTGCTGCCGCTGCTACAGATGACAATCCAAATGCTTTGATGGCATTATACCATACTAGTCCTACCAGGCTTATACTATACCCTAGCAGCTGTAAGGAAGTAACACGTTCTCCCAAAACCACAACCCCAAACATCACTAAGCCCACATCTTTACAGATACCTAAAACCTTGAGTGTCAACGCAGATGCCAAACTGATCACAGCCATTGCCATTGCATTCACCCCAAATCCTGCTACTGCTGAAGCTGCTATATACACCGGATGCTCCGCAATATGCTCTAGGTGTTGATCTTGGTGTATATGAATTGCTTCTGTAAAGCCCACAAATAACAGCATCCAGAAGCTGGCGGCTGGTGCCAGGTATAACAACGCTTCCAACGGATGAAATGACCGCTTAGACACCATGGACTGCATCATAACCAACCGCAGGCCCTCGCAAGTCATGGAAGTGATCATTGCAGCAACGCCGATGAAGCTGAAGTTACCCTCTCCGTATGAGGCTGCCGTAACGCCTGCTGTTATCAGTCCTACGGCTGCTATGAGTCGCAGTGAAGGCCGTTCTAGTTGGAATAGGAATGCAAATAGCATCGTGCACACTGGAGTGAAGGCCTTGAGCATTTGTACAAAGGCAACTGCGAACACAATGGGCAGGCACGGGACATACAGGTTGCTGTGCCAGTCAGGTGATGCAGTAGTGTTGGACAGGTAGGAGTGATACATGCGGACCACCCCAACACGTGTGCAGAACACCCCTGACAACACCATTGTGTGGAAAAAGATGAGGCCATATACATTGCCTACGCACACAAGCAAGCTGGCAGCAAGTAGAGCTGGTGAGTTGGCAACAGCAGCAACAAGCAGCTAGCAGCCAGACTTGCAGTAGCGGTGCTGGGAGCCTGGGGGTGGAGCAGCTGCCAACCCAGCAGTCAGGACACACCCAGCCTTGTGCTCGCAAGATGCTGCTGTACCTTTGTGCAGCTAATCATGACAGTACTTGCTACATAGCTAGTGCAGGAGCAGATGCACCTGTCATACCGCTAGTCCCTTCAAAGGGTTTTGCGACTGTTGCTT
>NSMO01000467.1:0-20468 GCA_002588565.1 Coelastrella sp. UTEX B 3026
TGCTGTCTGCCTGCGACTGGGCCCCTCAGTGAGGCTCAGGCTCTGACTGCTGCTGCTGCCCCAACAACTGGCTTTGCGCCTGTTGCAACTGCTGCTGCAGCTGTTCTCAGACACCATGGAGTGATCTCTTGTTCCCTGTCGACATCCTTGCTGACTGCTTTTCCTGATGGGTTAGGGCGTGGCGCAGTCTTCAGCTTTAAACCTACTGCTGTTGCTGCTGCGGAATACCTGGCTTCACTTTCACTGCTTTGCTGCGGCACGTGCTTTACGTGGTGCCTTGCCCCCAGTTGACATCCTTGGTACTTGCTTTTTGGGCTTATGCTCTGCTGCTGCTGCTGCTGCTGCTGCAGGAACATTTGGCTTTGCCTTTGCCGCCTTTGCTGCTGCACCTGCTTTAGGTGGTGCCTTGCCTCCAGTCGACATCCTTGCTGCTTTCTTTCTGGGCTCGGGCGCTGCTGCTGCTGCTGCAGGAACATTTCGCTTAGCTTTTGCTGCTGCTGGTGCCAGCTGTTTGCGTTCTGCCTTGCCCCCAGTTGTCATCCTTGGTACTTGCTGTCTGGGCTCAGGCTCTGGCTCTGCTTCTGCTGCTGCTGCAGGGACATTTGGCTTTGATTTTGCTGCCTTTGCTGCTGCACGTGCTTTACGTGGGGCCTTGCCTCCTGTTGTCATCCTTTGTGTCTTCTTAGATCTGGGCTGAGGCTGGGGCACTACGTCATCAACTGCATAGTTCATTTGCTTCATTTCATCGGCTAAGCCCTGCAGGTACTGTGCCAGTTCATCTCTGGCCGACACCCCTGGAATCTCACATACCAAACCTCCAAGTTCCTGCAGCACCACAACAGTAGCGCAGCCAGAGCTGTTGCAGTGCGATGTAGCTTGAAGTCAACAACATGTGGGGTGCTGGGGATCATACACGCTGGCACCCGTTGCTGTACTGCATCATGTGCAGATTGCAAGTTCTGGATGAGGAGCCGCACACCACAGTGTGACCAGGTTTCCTGCAGGATCTGGTACAGCCTTGCCAACGCTTGTCAGGCCCTATTAAGCCAACTTTCAGCAAAAGATGCAAGGCATCGGCTTCCAGATGACTGTGTTGCGCTCCCACTAAAGTGAGCTAGCTGCATGATCGCACAGTATCGTATGTGTAAGACTACTGAAGATCCCATACATGCCGATACTGCTTATACCCACCTCGTCAGTTTTGTTTTTGAACTCTGTCCAGTGAGTTTTGAGTCTTTCGTAAATAGCCAGCGCATCGTCTGCAAGAGATTATCAGGCGGGCAACACTCAGTATTTGCTCGACACATGAGTGCAGAGTTGTGCTGCATGCTTTTGGTGCTGACCATGCGACATATCGGCTCTGCTATAAGGTCAGCAAGCCTGTAGTGCTCGCCTAATCTGCGCAGGAGCTGTTCCTGCTGGCCCAGCCAAATGCCGCTGCTGTTGATGATCATACGGATGCACAAGTTGCCTCACTAGAGAATATGAATGAATGAATGATGTACGCTTGGTGTCTGATACTTGACAGCCGCATATGTAGAGGGAAAGAGGCGTGCATGACGATATCTCATGGCCTTCACACCCCCTACCATCGCATCACTGGCATATGTCCAACTCCTACTGTGTATATTCTGAAGCACAGCATGTTGAGCAACTCAGAAACCAGCAACTCAGAAAGTGCCTTTCTGCAAATCCTGCGGCCAAAGCCAGAGCCAAGCAGGCCCAACAGTTGCAGCTGCATGTTGCCAACTGTGCAAGTCACCGCTGCACAACTTACCCTCTGCATCTGTGTCCTCCCACCAGTGTGGTTCACGCCGAGCTGCCATAGCTGTAGCAACCCAGCGGCAAAAGGCAGCTGGCCAGTTCTGGGACTTGACTGCATCGTCTATGAAGTCAAGGTTGCTCTCAAGGATGGTGTGCATCTCTGCAGCAAGACAGCAGAGGGCCAGCACAGGTGGGTGATACATACAGGCCTAGCCTCAGCCAAAACAGCCAGTGGATGTGCTGTGCCTCCCCTGCAGGCCCTGCTCTGCGGGCGGCTTGTCCCGTGTTTCCTTTGAAATGCAATCCAGAAGCAGAAGGCTACCTGCAAGTTGCCGGGCGTATTTGCTTCACAGCTGGCTTGCGTATGCAGGGCTTTAAGCGCTGCAAACCATAAGCTGTCACTTTGACATGCTGATAAGCGCCTGCACGGGCACCCAGCTGGAGCGAACCAACTGATCTAGACACTACCTGTTTCTTCCCACTGAGTTGCGACTTTGACCTGAAAAATGTGGTCCGTGTTTGGTCAGAAAACATAGTGCTGGCAACACATGTGACCGGATGGATAAGACATGCCTGTTCACAGCCATGAAAGTTGACCAGCGTGCAACATTACCTGCTGCATGCTTTGTGTTGAGACACTTTCCCATGAACATCATCATGAACGCTTTCATTGTTGCATCAGCATCATCACCGTCCTCTGCTTCGCTGTCATCCTGACCCACGGCGTCCAACTCACTCAGATCTGCATGTGTAGAGACAGCAGAGTCAACAGAATCTCAATAACATACATGGCACTGCAGCTCTGCCAGCGCATGTATCTTGTTGCATTGGCTCATTTACTGATACATACTAGTTCTGTGGGAGAAAAGATGGAACATCCTCTTCTGAATGTCGTTACACAACTTGCTGCTTAGGCGCCGTTGCAGGTAAGTATGTCTAGAGACAGTGCATTTGCAGGGGCCACAACAAACCATGGGAGGCTCTGGCAAAAAGCAGGTAGACATACACACGGACCCCGCCAGCAGTCACTTGCCGTCAAAACATTCCTTCCTTGTCGCAAGAAAAGCGCATCAGCCGAGTCGTGCTCAAGCTGTACCAACCCCACGCTGCTATAGCTGCAGAGAGGTAGCCAAAGGGCTCCTCTGGCCCATCACACCTCTATGAAGTCGTCTTGAACCTGCTCTGGCACAAACACACGCTTGAGAGCCCTTAGCTGCTCCAGTGTTGTGTCATCCTCCTCGGTGTCAACCATCTCCATGATAATACTGCATCAGCATGTCAAAGGGGCTGATGTTACCAAGGCGCACATCGACTTTCAAACAAGACAGGTGCAAGTCGCAGGTCTGCTGACTTTGAGTGAGGTCATCTATTGCTGTGTGCTTTGACTCGGACGCAAGTGATGAGTTTCCACCAACCAAGCAGCTACATGGAGCATGGTGAGTCTTGAGACCAGGCCCTGGACGGGCCAAGCAGAAGAAGGCACTGTACTCCGGCAGGCTGTTGCAGTCCTGTGAAAGCCTGATGCCCACCAGTGCTTCTTGAGCTGTTTCTCCCGCTCCTCAATCTCTTTCATAAAGATATCATGATACGATGGTGGCTCCTCGGCCTCCTCTTGCTTCTTCTTGCTGCGTTTCTTCTTTTCAGGCTGCCCGGCAGCTGCAGCAGATGGCGCCTTGGCGGGCTCCTCTGCCTTCCTCTTGCCGCTGCTACGCGTTGCGCGTGCACTCATGGCACAGACACCCTGATACAGACCACTTGTGTATAGCGCTGCGCAGCCAGCGAGGGAATCCGAAATTTGGGAGTGTGTTTGATGTCTTTCCGAAAATCGACGACACCGTCCACACACAACACAGAAGCCAGCCACTATCAGTGTGCCACGTGTGTGTACCAAAGGGGTTGGTCTGCACCCTTTCGAGCGTGCATACTGTCACTAATGTTTGAACTGGTTCAAAAGTATCTGCAGGAAGAACGGCCCTTGTGTATTGTCGTGCTGGATTCAAGAGCATACATGTCTGTCTGGAGATATCACAGATCAAAGGGTTGGCTGCGGCTCACCAGTCTCAGCCTGCTACAGCTGCATACCCGCCAAATGCCCTGCAGCAGCGTGCCATCGAGTGGCGACCAGAGTATGCACAGGTCGTACAGAACAACGCCCACAGGTCTAACAACCACTGCAACCGCTTGAAAGCCTCATGTTTGATTGAATCCTGCCGAACCAGGCTGTGCTGCAGCGTACACTGCCTGGGCCACTTGTGATTAGGCCCTATTGAGCAGGCACAAGTGATTAGGCCCTGTTGAGCAACAAGGCCAATGTTGCACCAATTACGCCACCCAACCGATAAGCAAACAATGCGGTAACCAGACATGCACAGCTGAACAAGGCCCTGTCAAAAAGTGACAGCCTGGCACAGTGACTATGCCAAGGCTCTCAAAGCAGAGGTCTAAATGACAGGAGGTGATAGATGCCAATCAGGCACTGCCAGTACACACCTTAGGTGAATGTCCACAGCACTGGTGCAGGTGTTCCCACCAAACAAGGCTCTGAATCAGCAGCAGCAGAGCATCCATCCAAGGCACCAATGCTGCGCATGTACGGGAGTTTTGTGTAGTATCTGCACAACTCGCCACATGACAAACTTGATGCTGATGTACAGGAACCCTGATGATACAACAAAACAAAAACATATTTTACAAGCCTATATTGCACACAGTTTAAACTCAGGCAAACAGCAGACAATATACATGAACATCAGTATGTGGGTGCACTCGCACTGCAGACACAGGAGTGCAAAAGCAGTATTACTTCAACAGGTACCATGTTGAAATATGAATAAAACAGCTATGCAATCCAAGCAGTAAGTCCACTCTGGTATACACTCATGTGCAAACTGCTGTGCCACAGTGACACTGCACTTGACTCAATCATATATACAATCAACCACATTGGATGATTTCCCAACCGAAATGCCCCGACCAACTCGGCACAGATACTGCCAAGTACACGCCCACACTGCTGACTGCTTCACACTGTGTGGCCAAGACAAGCCTGATCTGACAAGACATAGTATGACTGGTATAATATAGGTATGAAGCCATTTGCAGAAGCCCCAGTACTTGAAAATGACAAGCTTCATGCTGCCTGGCTGAGATGGTTTTGGTTCTCCTGTCTGGACATGAGTGCTGGGTGCCAACAATTTCATGAGACCATTGCTGGCTGGCTCACTGCAAAACGTGGGCGAGATTCATCTCAAGAAGGTGTTTGTATCAGCCAACAAAGCTCTCTCTACTAGGCTCTCAGCTATCTGGATCTGCGAACTCTCCCATTGATCTCTCAGGTCTACCAAGGCTGCAAACTGTTTACTGGACCTGCCGTTGGGACTTTCAGTGCTGTGTGGGGTTCTACTGCCATGGCTAGTAACGGCCTCACGCAGCAGCAGGGAATAGTCTCTGTCAATCTGACCTAGCTCGTGCAAAGCCACACCAAGGTGTTGCTGTTTAAACCTTTGCTGCTGTACAACGGCTTCTGTGGTGCCAGTGCCACTGCTGGGTTTGCATTTGCTGTCAGTTACTGCTGGCGAGACCATAGGGCCACTCTGCATTCGCTGTAACAGTGTGCTGGGGACGTGAAGCTTGTGCATGTTGTGTGGTATGTAGAAGTTGTATTGGCTGTACTGCTTAGCAGTTGCATCGGCAGCACATCCTGCTGCTGCAGGGTTCTGCTGCTGTGGTCTCCTGGCGCTACTCACAACTCTTAAGACTGCTGTCGTGTCAAATGGTCTGCTGCTGTCCTGCTTTTCATCTTGATGCTGGGGGGTATCTGCAAACCAAGCGTACCAGAAGCAGGACACTCCAATGACTGCTGCTGCAGCAACAAAACCTAGTGTGCTAACACTCAGCTGTCCGCCAAACCTGCTTCTATAGCGCAAGCCGGGTTCTGCTGCTGACCCTGCTGTTTTTGGGCCTGTGCTTCCAGGTCCTGCAGACTGCCAGGTCATCGAGCCCAGGATAACTGCTGGCGCCCGTGGGGGCCTGTTTGTCGTGGCCCATGCTGCACTGTATTCCAAAGGCAGTGCTGGCACGCCAGCAAAGGTTTGTATTCGCAGCTGCAGGGTTCTGGGGAGATGGGGCTTCCTGGCGGGCGGGTGGTACTCGAAGCGCCTGCTGAGTATGATTTGGGTGTCGCCTGGTCTGGCTATAGCTAAAGGATATGCATGCTGAGGTGCCTGCAGAACATAATTGCCACTGAGGATTATGATCCCTGGGCTGACAGCAACATCTCACACATGCAGAAGGCTATCGCGAACCTCTAGCACTCCAGTTGCGGAGGTATCCAAGCAGGTCACGGACGTCAACGCCTTGGAGCAGGGGAAGCAAAGGGTAGATGTACTCCAGTAGTGTGACAAACAGGAGGCACACTGTTGAGACACCTACCTGCTGTTGTGGTCCCGCCTTCGCGTCTGCAGAATCACAGTCCTCTTCGTCATCAGATTCTCTTTCGAAGGCATCTACTATCGTTTTTTTGGCTGCTGCAACAGCTGCTCTGGCAACCATAGTGACTGGGACATGGTAGTGGGTTACTGCCTGGTGAACAGCGGAGCCTAAGGCGAAGCCAGCCAACACTAACAGGAAGTGGTGATCTACCATATTGAGATGAATTGGTCAACAACCAAGAAGGGCACGTGTCTTAGCAAGAATCATATGCACTGGTCGCTTCTGGGACATTGGACTTATTATCAGCCATGCAACCTACACATTGATGGCGCAGCAGGCTCGACTGCCGTTATACAGGCTAATAATGGTTACGGCGGTCACCCAAAGCGTCGCAGTTGCGCTGTCGAGCAAGCCTGGTGGGATTGCTGACCTGCCACGGCCGCAGGGGGGATACAATCCCTGCCAAGGCCTCTTTAATATCGCGCACACATTGTGCCATATTGTATGAGCGAGGACAAAGAGGCTCAGGTAGTCGGTGTAACACGGGTACAATGTTCGAACTGACGTTGGTTCACCCCACTCCCACTGGATGCGGTTCTTGCAAGCATGCACGCGCACAATCCAGACCAGAGTGGAGTTGATGAAGCTTAGCGTTGCGCGCACGTTCGCAGCTGTGTGCTCAGTACGTAAGTTCGCCTCACCGTCAGCACTATTCAAGCAACGGGCCTCAGCGTACTCTCTTCGTCAATATGCAGTCGCAAATGAACACACATAGGCCGGCAGTCGTCTCGCGGCGCCAGGTGCAGCCTATGGCCTTCCTGGGCAACCTGTTCAAGGGCACCACAAAGCAGAGTAAGGCCCCTGTACGTCAGCAGCGCAAAGAAGAGGTGCGTTCGTGCAAGCCAGCAAGCAAGCGTTGGTGGTGCCCTTACTGTTCTGCAAACCGCCTTCTAGCGCAGAATGCGCACGCAGTTAAGTTGTACCGGCCTCAAGTGCACCAGCCCCTCGCTACAGCAGCATCAGTTGCACAGTGACATCATCAGCACTACTGTGCATTGTTGGCTAGCCGATGATCCTTGAGTTCCCGCTGTCGTAGCTCAGTATCGAGCGCCCCTGTATCAAATGCGCATACCATGCTATGGCCCAACTGCCACCTCTGGCTCTTGTGTACACACCTGCAGCTGCTGTCATGCGTGCTGTGCAGCTCTTGGACCTGATTGAACCATTAAAACGGGGTTTGGCAGCAACAGAAGAAGACAAGGAAGCTGTAGAGTCAGTCGTGCAGCAGCTCGAGAAGATGAACCCTACCCCTAAACCGCTGGAGTCACCGTATCTCAACGGCCAATGGCGCCTGGTGAGTAGTATAGGGCAGTCCTGTTGTCAGCAAACCTGCTTCTCTGTAACCAGGGCACTATAGCTTGCTAGCAGGCCGCTTGCAAGCAGGGAGTATGCTGCCCGCTCTGGCTTTTGCTTCCTTGGGTTATACAACTCGTTCCTCATTCCGCCTTTGCTTGTTTTCATATGTGTGATTCAGGTATACACCACCAGCGACTCAATCCTGGGGACTAAGAAATTACCTTTCCTGCGACCATCAGGACCCATCTACCAGTTGCTAGGTATGGCCTGCTTTCACCCGGCTGCTAATGAGCTGCTATATGGTATAGCTTCATACTTGATAGCTGTTAAGACTAATGGCAGGTTCTGGATAACATGTGTCGTGCATTGCTGGGTTTGATTTGCCAGCTAGCAGCGGCAAAGTACTGCTGCATGCTGCTGCGTTTCAGAGTACACATTTCTCAGATTGCAGCTGTCTAATAGTGTTCGAGTGGTCTTTCTCAAATGTGCAACATTGTGCTTCCTCTTGCAGACGGGCCCAATCTGAAGGCAGCTAACAGGGAAACAGCACCACTTTTCAACCAGGTAGGAGCGATTTTAGCAGCTAACCCTGGCCTGCAAATGTAATGCTTTGATTCCTTTACTACTCACATAGCTGTTGAACACCATTACAGTGAGAAGCACATTCTTTGCCAAGAGCATTCATTGCCCAAAATGGCTCACACTTTGCTGAATGTATACACAGTTTGAGCACTACAGTGTAGCCCTGAAAGCCCCGGTGGTGTATGCCTGTGTTAGTAACTCGGAGTCACGGGCAGATGTCTACTGGCAGTCGATGGCGCATCTTAATTACTGCAAATCACTGCAGTCATTGGTGTCGGCCAACTTATCCGTAGGTGGCTGCTGCTGCTGCATTCTTGTCGACAGGTCACGGCTGAGCTGACTCCCTTGTCCTCAAACAAGGTTGCGGTGCAGTTTAAAACCTTCAAGATTGCCGGACTCATTCCAATCACAGCACCTGCATCAGCCAAAGGTAAGCAAGCACGACTGTGTGCTCCAATGAAACCAAAAGCCCAGAGCTTGCTATATACGTTTATTGTACAATTTGCAATCTATTGTTTGCCTGATCTATGTCTCAGCATTCTGCCCTGTACTCTGCCCTGTACTCTCACCCAACGTGGGATGTGTAGGCCTCACAGTGTACACACATCACCCGCACAAGGTGCGGCAGCATTTAAGAGAAATTGTCTGTGAAAGAAGCAGCGTCGCCAAGCTGTGGGTCCAGGGCTGGCACCCAGCTCAGCGGATTGCTTACATCCACCTGCCACTGAGCAGTGTTACATGTGTGGCATGCGGCCTTTCGCAATATGTATATCTGCTTCTCTTTTGCGGCATTCGTAATCACAATGGGTCGCTGAACGTGATTTGGCTTTTGTTTTGCAACTCTGCAGGGGAGCTGACCATCACCTATCTAGATGAAGATATGCGCATCAGCAGGGGTGACAAGGGCAATCTATTTGTGTTGCTGATGGATGACCCTGATGTGAGGCCATGAGCAACACATGGTGTGTATGTTGTCAATTTGAGTAGATGAGTAGACAGTCCTACTATGTGTCCGAATGGCGGGTGAAGGCACAAATGTTGTGGTGTGTAAACCTGGCCTAGCGCAGATTGGACGCATATTGCTGCTGTTGAAATTGATTGTTTGGTTGACACTATTTTCACGTGTATATGCCTTTAATAGGTGGCATACACGGGCAAACCCACTCCGGCTATTTCTTGTTGCAGACCGGGAGTGTGTTACTTGACGCGTGCAAGCCTGCGGACCCGGGTGTGTAGCCGCTGCGGTCAATGTTTGCTTGTGGTTCATTGATTGCTTCGTTCTCCTGTCTAGCCTGACATAGGTAACCCAGAGTCTGTCATAGTTTGCGGGCAGCACATATTCCAGGTGATTAAGATGGCGTGAAAGAGACGGGGCGGCCGACGGCAGGCATCGTTGTGTGCTACCCAGTATGGTGACCCTTTGGGCGACGCTTTTCCTTGCCTCGTTCCAGGTCGGCGACAACAGCCCCGAGTCAGGCCCTGACGAAACTGTGGCCCCCTTGCAACAGTGTACAACAGCTTGCGACGACTTAACGCTCTGACAAGACGAACTTCGCCGATCATTTGAAATGATATCAAATTCGACACCGAGGCGACCTCACTAATTGCCGCCACGTCGGCCTTTATCCCATGCTTCATTTGCTTGGCTGTCAGCAGTGTTTCTGCATTTGCGCGACCGGTTGGCAACTAATCTCTACCGGCGTCGAGCACGGTGTAGGCTGTCGCAGAATTTTCACCAACATGCAAACTTCTGCCTTTGATATGCTTGGTTCAATTGTTCAGTACTATGAGATTTCTACAGACATGGCCCACTCATGCATTTCTGACGGCTGTCCGCAGTCTGCCGAACATTGTGCACTAACCGTTCAGCACATGTACATGTGACTGAGCCCTGCAACATGTGATGATCAAACACACCAGTGACGATGGTCAACGTCACTGCCATCTCGGCAACACTGTGCCCACGAATGTGCTGCATGAGCAGCAGTACCCAACCTCCTGCTTTGTAGGCACCCACACCACAGCGGTGACACTTGCATTTAGCATACAAAAATTTGGTTGGCATTCTATGTTGCATGAGCAAAAATTCAAAGTGGTGACACTGTATCATTGCGAGCGGAAACAACAGGCCCTGCTGAGAACTGGCCGAGGGAACGCTTGGGAGCTGCTGTAAGTGAGGCAACTGGACACAGGATCATTGCATGTGCAGCACGTGGGCCTGAAGCGCAGCCCTTTCGTGTTCAGAAATCATTGGTTGAGTTGGTATCAATTTCTCATCAAACAAATTCGACAGGCCCTTCGGGTAGGTTGCCGCTTTGAATTCCTCCGAAATCGACAGCAAACGTCCTAAACACAGGCAAAGCTTCAGCATGGCTGCGCCAGATCTGAAATTGCGCTCTCCTGGCAGGTCAAACATTCAGTGCCCCAGCACTCCATGCTTGAACTCAGTGGCGACAACCAGCAGCTGGTACGCAGCCAGTTGCCGTTTCAGACGATCTCGCGTGCAGACTACACGTGTAGCATCGTCACAGGGGTGTCCTACTAGTAGTTTCCTAAGGTGAGATGTCCGCCATCCGCGGGAAACCTTGCGAGTTCATGGCTTCCACAGGGAAGCCCTTCCGGGCGTAGCTGCGGAACCTGTCAGCAGTCTACGTTCCCCAGGGAAGCTCCGGGACTGGAGGACTTCCGTATGGAAGGGCGGGCATGTTTCGCGCGGAAACGCCTTCCGCAGAAAGATTTCTCAGGGAAGACACTTCAGTAGCCTTGCGCTTGATCTTCATAACCTTCCATGGCGCGACGGTACAGGGTACCTGCGTTTTCCCAAAGTATGCACATCCGCTTGGCGCCTGTCCTGATGCACTGTGCAACCCAGCAGGCCTAGGGGCACTCAAGTTTTCTTGTGATGACCCCTGATCAAGCATGGTGTAGCAGGGGCGAGCACCATTGATAGGGCAGATGTCAGCAGGCCTTTGGTGCAGCTTTTACACCGATTGCAGAACCCTCCCCCTCCCAGAAAACCACCCCAAAACTCCCCAACACACAAACCACCACCCCAAACCACCCCCCAACCCATACCAGCTGGGATACAGCAGAACACTGGGAGGGCTGTCACAAATTGAGTACCAAACCATAGAGAGTACTGCCTAAGACTGTCAAATATGAAGCATTAGCACTCATCGCACTGTAGCGACACCAGATTGGGGACACAGAGCTTACAAATCTAGAGTGTTGAGGGGAGTCTGACTATTACGCTACCTCCGCAGATTGCCACACCAGCCTCATTCAGTCACGCAATCTCACACCAGACATTGACAGTCAGGCATGAGATATCCACAAACCTCACTCATTTCAGATGTCAGTCTAGGGCAAAGTCGCCACCGTCCCTACGTGCAGCAACAGTCAGTGTCCCTGCATGCAGAACAGAAAGTGCACTACTTATGATACTGGCAGTCAGAGCAGTTGTGCAGCCAGAGCAGAGGTCCATGCACTACTGGCAGCAAGGGAAGGAGGCAGCACTGGCCTCAGAGCAAAGGTGGACTGCTGCTTCTGCACAGCTTCTTTGCGATTTGTTTGGTTGAGAAGTCCTGCACCACACTGTTTGTTCACAGGCCCAAGGCTGTGCCTGATCTGTGATGCCCGCTGGTTGCTGCAACAGGGCCCTGGTCTTTCAGGAGTAGCAGCAGTACACGGCAGCCCCGTCAGACCATACCAAACACGTCACCAACCCGTTACCCCGGGTGGGGCCCTTGCAGGACATTGACCTGATTATTCTGAGAGTCAAGCATCAGGGGCGATCCCTCCCCCGAAAGCGACACCATCATCTAATGATGCTCAGCAACAGAGACGCACTTGCAACACTGCCCCGAAGGCATTTCAGCCCATTTAATACCTGTGCATCTGCTCTGCTGCTGCACTGCTGCATTGCAATGCAAGCTTTCTGTTGCACCACATCGACGTCTGTTCAGTTGACAGCGTGATAGCTAGACTCTGATGATTGACCTGCCATGGTCGCGCAGGCGACAAGGCTTGAGTCCCAGCCGGCTGCCAAGACCAAGGTAACTGCCACGCTGGTCAGGAAGCTGAAAGCAGAAGACAGCCCGCCTTGGAGCAGGAGCTCAGAACATTGCAGCTAGGCCTGAGCAAGGTTACCATCAGGAAGCAGGGGTGAACTGTGTTGCTATAATCTTCCTTGTGCAGCAGTGGTAATGCTGTATCCTTGTGCAGCAGTGGTCCAGCTGTATACAGTGCTTACTGCTGTTGTGATGCCTTGTGCAAGCACTGACGCTTGTGTGTGTCTGTGACCTGCATGGCCTTGCTACGGTTGTTACATACTCAACTTATTATGGAAGCTACCATGGCAGTGTCAATTGGATTCAAAGGATGTTGATGCACTGATAATGTGTATAGGGAAAAGACCTCCGTCCGGGTGCACGTGAGGAAGGAATGAAAAGTAATAGAACAACGCCTTAACTGAGGGTGGCTACTGCCATGTAGGCTGGGGAGGTCCTAGCTGCCCAGGTAGGAACCAAAGCAGCAGCACTAGAAGCAGCACAGCAGCATGAAAGGACCTCCATGCAACTCAGCCAGAGTCGGACACCAAAAAAGAAGTTTTACACGCAGCAGCTGCAGCAACTGCAGCAGCAGGTGCTGGAGGCACAGCAGCAGGTTACTGATGCTCAGAGTGTGAAACAAGGGTGCAGGAACAGATCAAGCAGCAAAGTAGGGACCCAGCAGGAGCAACCGTTGAGCTGAAGAGTCAGTTATGGTTTGCAGCAGTGTCATAACACTGTCAAAACACCGTTGCAACATTGTGAGCAGCAGTTAGCAACCGGTCAAGCATCTGCAGCAGCAGAACAAGGAATCTTGCAGGATGAAGGAAGTGCAGCAGCGGTGGGGATGATAGCGTCGGAGAAGTATAAGATGGCACAGCAAGGCTTGAGTTGGTGTGAGGGCCGCCGCTGCTGCCACTGCTGCTGCACGATCTCAGGCAGCGCAGAAGCTGCAGAAGCAGCAGAGTCTGCTGCTGCTGCCTCAGCGGCCAGAGACGCTGCAACTGCCGAAGAGGCCCAAGCCCTGGAGTCAGCAGCAGCAGCCCCAGAGGCTGCAAGCAGACGTACTATCTCACTGGTGACTTCTGCAACCCAGACTAAACCATCGATGCCTGCAGCATCTCTCCTACAGCCGTTTACAGCCCCAGCTGCAGCAGTGCAACAGCAGCAGAGTAGCATGGTGTCGGCACAGCAGCAGCTGCAGTAGCAGGCAGTGACAGCAGTTGGCAGCAAGAGACCCTGGGCGCCGACAACTGGTTCTGAATCAGCAAATGTTATGATCTCCCTGCTGCTGTCAAACAGAGGGTAACGCTGCTGTCAACATGTTGCCACAGCAGCAACATAAGCCAAGGTTGGCTCATACTTCAGCTGCTGTGCCTGCATTGGCATCTTTGTCAGCAGTAGCAGCACCAGCAGCACCACCAGCAGCAGCAGGTCATCTGAGTCCAGCAGCTGCACTCAACCCCACAAACATCGGCACCACTAGCAGCAGCCACTTATGTCAACAGCGCGCTGTGCAGCAACCTGCAGCAGGCCCCTCAACAAGTGCTGCTGCAGGGGCACTTGTTCCTGGCCCTGCTGCAGCGGGCTTTGTCAGTCACTGAGTGGCTAGGCAAGGTCTGCATCAGCAGCAGCAGCAGCAGCAACAACAGCAGATCAAGCTACCCAGTCTGCAAATGTCAGCAGGCAAGCACGTCAGCTTTGGCCATGCCTTGGCAGCAAACATTCTGGCGGGACTGCGGTAGCAGCAGCAGTAGTTGCCGGCTGGCAGTGCCACAGCCAGCAGGCTACAGCGTTGCACAGTAACCTACCTTGAATACTGGCAGCGGTACTCGCTGATACCCACAGCACTGACAGCAGCAACAGCTTGTCAGAATGCAAGAGTGGGTTCTACAAAGGTCACTCAAGCCTTGAAGGTCACTCAAGCAGGGCCAGCACATGCAGCTTGGCTGAGGCCCATGGAAGGTAGCACTCTGCTTGGCAGCAAAACACAGCAATTGAAACCAGTACTCAGGCTCATGGTCAGCAGGCTTTTGGGTGCATGGGGCCTGACAAGCAGGCTGGAGCCTCCAGGCAGCCAGGCAGCCAGGCTATTGACATGCTCAGGCTTGACAAACGGGCTGGAGATCAGCCTGTCAACACAGCACAGGCTCCTGCCTGCCTGCTTGATACTGGCCTGCCCAACATTCAGGCTACAGATCAGGCTGCATCGCTAACAGCGGCCTGCAATGCACAAGATTCCGCTCCTGCTGCTGCTGTGGCTGCTGCTGTGGCTGCTGCTGCTGCAGTTGTGAATCCTGAGGGCCCCGCAATAATTTGACAGTAATGCCACAAAAGCAGCCACAGCAGCAGCTAGCACACAAGCCATAGCAGCAAGCACAACTGTAGCAGCGCCAACAGACAGATGCTCAGAGTGAAACAGAAGGACATGCCAGAGAAAGACGTTGCAAGTGCTGGTAACAGCCGCCAGCAGCTGGCTCCTGAAGCAGCTGGCTCCTGCAGCCGCAGGTAACACCTAAGCAGCAGTAGTCAGTGCTGCTGCTCCAGGATCCACAGCTGCAGCAGCCAAGCCAGGAGCAACAGCACCAGCAACTGCTGTGGGCATGTTGTTTTGCGCCTATCTGACGACAGCAATGCTGAAGGTCATCGCAGGAGAGTGCCCGGGCCCTGCTGTGAAGGCAGCTGCATCTCATACTTAAGGCTGGATGTATCTGTTAATTTGTGTACCTGGCCCAGAGGTACATTGCACAATGCCGGCATTGGGAAATCGGGCCTTTGATGGCCCCTTGTGCGCAGGACTGCAGTAAACAGACGTTAGAGATATCACCCGCACACCACCTGCAACCTTTTGGTATTAGGGGTGGTGAAGCAGAGTGCATTCTCTTAGACACTACACCACCCCTGTTTGCTGCTAGGAGTGTTTGGATGTGTGGTGACAGGATTGGCTGTGTTAGGGGCCAAGACTGAGACATAGTGGGTTAGGACAGCAGGTTCTTGAATTCGTAGCTTATTATAGGCTACATCAGGGGCTGTGAAGTACTCTCTTCTAAGAGAGAGTACTAAGCTTCACCACCCCTCAGGGCCTGGGCTGCATAGGCTGCCTATGTCACACTTTGAATGAGCTACACCTGGGTGACAACGTGTCAGGCGTCGACAGCTTCAGATTGAGTCTTGCCGAATGCCCGTACTGAGCGCATTCTTTCACAAAAAGCTGCTCATCAGCGATACTTCCTTCGCGGGCAACACAATATTGGCCAGTTCACACCGCTACAGTCAATCATACTCGCTGCTTGGTTCCGGCTGAAGCTGACGTAATCAGCTCTTTGACGAGAAAGGCGCGGCTAGGCGTCGTCACTGGCTGCTTGTGCTTTACCAGCAGCTGGTCACCGCTACGGCCAAGCCGTCTGTAAAGTACCGTATACCACCTAATTGTATGTCAATAGCCAAAGAATTTTTGCTTATATTGATGTTCCTACACAATAACCTGCTGCTGTAGTGCTTTCAAGAAGAAGAAGAAGAAGAAGAAGAAGAAGAAGAAGAAGAAGAATTACCCTTTCCGGCCGTGTAGTGCTATGATGTTATCTATAATTATAAATAACATCGTGCGCCACGTTTGCACCTGGGTACTGGAAAAGCCCTGGAAAACGGCCGTAAGCCATGCAGAAGCTTTATTTATGCTATAACAAGGCTACCAAGCTCCGTTTGAGCCAGCCACGGACCCAGCTGCACGATGTTGAAAGCGCTGCTGGCCATGGCGCCATGGCGCTGATGGCGCCTAAGCCTAGAGACTGGCCAAGTCGTGCCAGTCAGAAATGCTTGAAGCTTCTCTTAGCCAAGAAATCCCCCAAAGATGACGGCCCGATGATGGCCCGATTGAGGTTGATCAGGATATGGCCAGCAGCATCGACCCATCGACGGTGAAGCTGAGGCAGATAGGGACATGCTAGAGCTCGACTATCTAGTCAACGGTGGTGAGACCAAGATACTACGCTTTTCTTCGCGCTGAATGCAGTGGGCGCTGCATGTTTGCGGGATTGGTTGAGGACGATTACTGCTGCCCCTGACTGTCGAGTTTGTGCAGCCATTGCTCAGGCAAGGGCAGAACATCATCATCAGTAGAGCTGAATGCCACTATGCGTTGGCCTGCAGCATACGAACAGTCCTATGTTGCTCTTGCCCATCAGCCACTTTGCTGGCTGTGCGTCTAAGGTGCAAGGTAGATCATGCAAGATCGTAGCATGATGGTGTATTACTTGCAACATCGCCAAGCACCAACTGCCTGCCTGCATTGTATTGCTTTGCAGATCCGTTTGCAGGGGTTGTCTGGGATGAGGCAGTTGCATTGGACATGGCAGTTCTGCCTGATGGGTCTGTGGCAGTAGCACTTCGTGTGGTTGATGAGGGTGTTCTGGAGGGCAGAAGGATGTCAGCAACAATGGCAGGGGGGGCTCACCTATATCCAGAGTCTGAGACCCTAGTGCAGCAGCAGCAGCAGCAGGGATAGCACTGCCTGGCAGCAGCAACCCAGCAGCTGCTGCTGCTGGCCAGCCAGAAAAGCATGGGCGGTTCAGGCTCAATGCCATCCAACAGCGCTTGGTATTGGAGCACCTGGACAGCAGGTTTGGTGGCAAGACCTGCAAGCCAGACTTCACTGCCTGCGCTCGCAGCCTGGCTGCCATGTTTGGTGAGGAGTTGAAGGCACATCGACTACTGGCATGTCAGACATGCACACTTTAGCCGCAACACACCCCAGGTTCATGGGCCCCACCGGCCCCGTGGCCGTAAGTCGGTGCTACCGGCGGCCACAATGGAGCATCTTCGCAACAACATCAAGGGCCTGATTGATGCAGGGCAGATGCTGTCCATCAATGTGGTCCGGACAATCATCAAAACAGAGCTGCGGGTGAGTGCTGGGCTGTATGGCCAGCATGGCGTTGCAGTGGTGTGTGTAACAGCACCTCTCCGTCAGTTGCAGCAAACAGCCTGTGGCATGCCACTGAGTGTGTGTAATGCTCAGGTGTGGTCGATTGCTGTGGACCCTTCACACTGCAGTAGTTGCTAAACAAAAGGCCTGCTGTGTCTTATGCAGAAGCTAAACCAGATTGCCACCGTTGACAGCGGTGCTCTGGCCCTGAGTGACGCTACCCTGCGTGGCTGGCTCAAGAAGTGGGGCATATCTCTTCTAGCCATCACCACCTCAGCACAGACCCTGCCTGATGATTGGGAGGCGAAACGTGATGATGCAGTACAGCGGGTTGCATTCCTCGTTCAGATGTACAAGATCCCACGTGACCTGGTAGTGATTTCAGACCAGATGGCCCAGTATTTGATACCTACTGCCAGCCGAAACAGGACATATGCCACGAGGTGAATACAATGCATGGCATATTGCAGGATGCCAGTTGGCAAGCAGTACAGACCAGCAGTACAGACCAGCAGCACAGGCCAGCAGTGCGCAGCCATACGCCCATCACTCAGCAATGAACAACAATACGAAGCTAGGTAGTCCAGAGCAGCAACACACAGCAGCATGCAACTGTATGCCCATCAGATAGCAGCGTACAACAGTACAAAGCAGTATGACATTGTGTTACAAATGGAGTCTGCTTACTGTGCATGCATGGGAAGCAAGCGGGTTGCTGTCCTAGGCAGGGGTGACAAGCGCAACTACACTGCCAACCTGGCATGCAGTGCTGCTGGGGATGTTGCTCCTGCCCAGATCATCTTTCAAGGTGTCCGCGAAAGCAGCATTCCCAAGAAGGACCTAGTGAAGTACCCTAAGCTGAAGGCATTCCATTACACACTGACCAAAAACCACTGAGCAAACGTGGAGACCATGAAGCAGTACACAGACAAGGTGTTGGTGCCTTGGCTGAAGGAGGTATGCATGCTTGTGCCAGGTTGCAGCACTGCTGCAAACTGCTGCAACACTAGGACACCCGGCTTATGGCCCTGCCACGGAGGCTTAGTCGAGTTGTGTGTGGCCTGACCTGCTGAGCAGAACTTAGTGATGATGTGCCGGGTTTTAACACTGCTGCCAAACGCTGGTCAGTGTGTGTCAGTTGGCATCGGGACCCACATGAGCCAGTCTAACTTCAGTTGCTTATTTGGCTTCTGCTGCTGCTGCTGTTGTATGCTTGTAGACAATTGAGAGGCTCAAGCCGCAGGGTCAGCAGTTGGCAGATGATCAGCGCTGCATCTGGCTGCTGGACTGCTGGTGGGGTCATATTGACCCCAGCTTCAGGGCCTGGCTGCGTGAGAAATAACCCTGGGTCATGCTGCTGTACATCCCAGCATCCTGCACATCCAAGCTGCAGCCTGACGACCTGGCACTCAACAGAACAGTCAAGGCTGCAGCAGCAGAGGAGTTGCAGAGGACATGGCTACAGCACTCAACGAGTACAGCGGTGCAGCAGAACAGCGCGCAGCATTCCTTAAGCAGCTGACCAGCACCAAGACTCTCAAGCACAAGCTAGGCCCGTTTGTGCTGGTCGGGCTCAAGCATGCTCGCGCACAAAAGGAGGGCATCCAGGCAGCATGGGACAAGGCAGGGTGGGGTGGCGCCTGGGATCCAGCGGTCCAGGCTACAGCAAGGCAGCGTGTATCAGTTCTGTTCAAGAACCTAGCAACAGCAATCAACTCAGGGCAGGCAGAAGGTGAAGACGCTCCAGAAGAAGAAGGAGAGCCCCAGCTGCCTGCATTGCCCAGCAGCACCGATGATGGGCTTGTGCATGTGGAGGCATTGGAGCAGGCACTAGCTGATCTGCCGGTTCCTGCTAGCCGTCAGCCTCGCCGCATTGCTGCTGCAGGAGAAGATGCAGAAGAAGAAGAAGGTGCTGATGATGTTGCAGGTGCAAACCCCAAGACCGGTAGACGCAGGGGCAGTGGCAGGGGGCGTGGCAGGGGCCGTGGTAGCAGGGGCATGAGCAACAGCAGCAAGGGTAGGGGCCGGGGCCGGGGCAGGGGCAGAGCAGCGGCAGATCTTGAGACATCTGCTGCTGCCGCCGCTGCTGCTGACACTGAAGAAGAGGAAGATAAGCAGGAGACGGCCTCGTCAGACTGGTCAAGCAGTGAGGGCAGTGATGGCAGCAATGATGGCTCTAGCAGCAATGATGATGGTGATGATGAGCATGCGATGAGGGTGTAGAGGGGCCTGCTGCTGCTGCCACTGATGATGAACCAGAACAGCAGCAGCAGGAGGATCGCAGGCCTACCCGTCAGGCTGCGGCTGCTGCTAATAGGCGTGTTAGCCGGTGGATAGGAAAATGACTAGCTGCTGGTTGATTGTGGTGCAGCGATGTATGCAAGCTGCATGCGTGCCATGTAGTACCTGCATGTATGTACTGCAAGACATCATGTCAAGGATTGTGAGCATGCACTCCCTAACTGCGCCTGCCTTGGAGTGTGTAACAGTGTGCACTGAGAAGTGCTTGTGTCGTGTTACGATTTGCACATTCGGGACAACACTTGTTGAGGTGACAGGGCACAGCAGTACATATTCTACTAGTTCAACCCCGGGGGCTGCTGCAGTAGGCCAATCCAACAGGCTGCGCAGCCTGTTTGGCAGGCTGCTTGAACTCATGCAAACGTGCTCAAGACCCACACGATGCAACATACAGCTTTCCGGGGCGCGTTCGACACTGCTGTGGCACTTTGCTTGTATTCGTATCAGTCGCACCAAGTCGCTTCGACTGTTTGCTTACAATTGATCAAAAGCGACATGCGTTTTTCGCGTGTGAACGATTAGCGTGACAAACAATCAGGTGTTGTACGGTATTGTACCGATTTACCGGAGCTCTTTCTGCACACAAAAGCTCACGGTAAATAACGTTCCACGGTAAACCTGTTTAGCGTAAACTGCGGGCCGCTGCTGCTCCCCAGGGGCTGTGAAGTACTCTCTCCTAGAGAGTACTAAGAGAGAGTACTAAGCTTCACCACCCCTGCTGCTCCCAACCGTGTACCAGTAGACTGTTACTTTTTCCTGAGCCATGGGGGGGTCGGAGCTGGGGCAAAACAGGGGGGGTGCGTCTAACGCGCAGAGCTGACCAAGAATCGCTACCAGGTGTTACAAGGACCAGAGTCCTCCTGGATGCGCAGATGACCGAATCGGCCCCCGAAATATGTTCAAATCGATTGTATGACTTGTTAGGTAGTTCTTTGCCTCTTTTTCTGCCCTTCATGCGGACTCCCAGCAAAGTTTGAAAACCGGCCAAACTTGTTGTCGTGTGTTTGCTAGCATGGATGGGTGCAAATGAACATTGGTATTCTAAGAAACATTGCTGTAGT
>NSMO01000468.1:0-13108 GCA_002588565.1 Coelastrella sp. UTEX B 3026
CATTATTGGCGGTATTGTGTCCAATAACTATGGTATGTATGGTGGTGCAGTTGCAGCAGTGAAGGGTTTTATGGCATGCATTGGGTGTATCATGGCTTCTAATCATGCATTGCTAGACGGTGGTGCTGTTTTTGCGGGAACTGATTCTATAACCCCTATTATATCAGGTTCAGTAATAATCAATAACAGCGCTAGGCGCAACGGTGGTGGCTTACTGCTCCAGGATGATGCACATTCAAGTATAAAAGACAGCCTCATAAGTGACAACTCAGCCACCGGAAACAATTCCGTTGGGGTGGCACTGGGTGGAGGTGTTATGTTATCCGGGAATGCCGTCTTAAATATCAATAATTCACAGATAGACAGCAACTCTGCTCTTTCCGGCGGAGGCATTTATGCAGGGGAGTCTGCTGCAGTTCTGGTTACAGGGGCATCAGAAATAACAAATAACACTGCACTCACTGGGGGTGGCGTGGCATTCAACGGTGGGAATCTAAGCATCGTCTCCCCTAGTATTGTTACGAACAATCTTGCTCAGATCCAGGCAGGTGGTGTTATGTTACAATCAGATGCTTTTAACGCTGGGCAGTTGTCACATGCTGTGTATAACAACTCAGCCCCCTTTCATGTTAATGTCGGGGTCACACCTACCAACTTGAGCATCAGCAGTAGGTCACCCAATCGCGGCGGTGTTGTTACATTGTTATCTGACAGCGGTGTTGTCCCTTTATTAGTCAACATGACAGGCATACATGGAGTTCCTTGTGATGGCGAAGCTATAGCCGCCTCTATTCAACGTCTTCCATCCGGCCAGCGCTTTACTGTTGTGAACATCTCACAGGTCGATGGTGGTGCATGGTTAGAGCTCCCATTATCTCCCGGTGCTTATGCTATTGAGGTTTCACATAAGTTCAACCGCAGTGTGCCCACAGCCCAGGTGAATCTGCAGCTGCAGTCATGCAACCGGGGCCAGATATTGTCAGCTCAGACAGGATTGTGTCAGTTATGTCCGAGTGGGTCTTTCAGTTATGTCCCCAGCAGCAGCAGCTGTGCAGAGTGCCCAGCAGGTGCTGAGTGTCCTGGGGGAGCGATGCTGCTGGTGCAGCCAGGGTTCTGGAGGTCAACCAACCTATCTGATCAGATTCACAGGTGAGCTTGTTATAACACTGTTACATCATGTCGTACACAGCAGCTTGGGTTCAGGTCCCAGGGCCCGTTTGCCACACAGCCTTGTAAGAGTACTGCGTCGACAGCCAACCATAAGCCCGGCTCTGCAGTGCAGAGTAATGCACACCGTGCATGATGGTGCAAGGCTTCGGCAAGGCCCTGTCACACAGCCTTGTGAACTGCTGCATTGACGGTTTAGGTTCTATCTGTTGAGCTTCCAGATAACATACAGCACATCTGGGCAGTGTGCGTAGGCCCAGGCCGCCATTTATGATAACTGCAGTTCGATATTCATTTGCCCTCTGGCCTACTAGGGCCAGGGGGGTGCAGTGCACCTTCACATTCAGTGGTGCCACATAACTCGACGCACCTTGCTTTCTGCTACGACTGCAGGTGTGCAAATCCCTCAGCATGCGGACAGACTGCCACCTCAGTCAACAACAAGTCAACCTGCCAGATTGACGGAGTCAACGGCAATAGCCTACCTTGCACTGCTACAGGCCCCAGCACCAACGGCAGTCAAACTTCTGCTGACCTCATGGACTTGCAATGCAGCCCCGGCTATGAGGGTAACCTATGTGGAGTTTGCGCAGCCGGTTATGGCACACATAAGCCCTTTGGGTGCAGGAAGTGCTTTGAGCAAAAAGCGCTTGTAGCATCCCTGGTTATCGCAGCGATCTTGCTGCTTTTGATGATCAAGGGCCTCTGCCATTTCACTGTCAAAGGTGCAGTGCAGAGTCAGCAGGGTATGTTAGTTACTCAGGCTACTGGGTGTGGGGTTCAACTCAATCTGGCACAGGGTTCTAGAAGCCCACAGGGGCAGGGTACAACAGCCCCAGGTCACAAGCTGCAGCCCACTGACTTGCTCAAAACCCTAGTGTTGTACTTCCAGTACTTGCTTATCATCGCGTCATTAAATATCGAGTGGCCAGTGTCGATATTGTATCCATTCCAAGCTTTGGCGTGGCTATTCTCCTCAGCGTCGCCTGAGACACTCAGCATGGATTGCTTGTTTTCACGGGATGATGCATTGCCACTAGCGATCAAGAAGACGCTGTTCTATCTTACCATGCCGCTGTTAATGCTGTGTGTGCTGCTTTTGTTAGAGGCTGCGGCACATTGTTTCTCAGCGGGTATGTGTGGCAAACAGAGGCGCCGAGTGAATTCCGAGGTTCGGGGCAGCTTGTTTGACCGGCTGCTGAGCTGTGCTGTTGTGGTATTGTTTTTCTTCCTGCCATCGTTGGCACGCACCACTTTCTCGCTATTTGCTTGTGTACAGTTGGATAACCCTGCAGCTGGCAATGCACAGGGGTCCGTAGACGCATATGCAGCCATCGGCAGGTTCTGGATGTTGGATATGAATCAACTATGCTATCACGGCTACCACAAAGCCTGGTCGTTAGCTCTTGGCATGCCACTACTGTTTCTCCTATGCTTCGCCTTGCCAGCTATGGTTTTGGGTTTAACTTTGCACAGCCGCCGCCGAACCCAAAAGAATTCTGCATACATTTGCCACTACAGCTTCTTATCAGAGCCGTATAAGCCTGCTATGTGTTATTGGGAGGGTGTTTTAGCCCTGCAAACGCAGGGCTTAGTCGCCATTTCAGTGTTTGGGTTTACCCTGGGGTCCTACTACCAGACCATCGTCCTGCATACGGCCATAGCCAGTATATTACTGCTACTGATTGTGCTAAAGCCACATGCCAAGACGGCAGCGGGTGTGGTGATGCAACGAGGCATCTTTTGTCTGCTGGTTACAACTCTGGTAGCACTCACATTCATGCCAAACGGCTACGTTGAACCATCACCTAAGTATGGCTTAGCTATGGGTGTCATTCTTGTGTTATTTAACATGTTATTTATCGTGTCAGTGGTGGCCCAACTGATTGCCACTCTGGACTGGGCTGGCATATGGATGAAAGTTGTATCCGTAGTTTCTGCCATTCGACGCATGTGTGTGAGATTCGCTGGCAAAGTTACAGAGTGGCTGGGCACACGCAGGGCGTCCAGCAATGTTGATGCAAATAAGAAAGAGTTTGTCGTGGACGGGAAGGATTCTACTGTGCAAAGCCAGCTTGTTGATGAGCAACACTGCTGATTTTGGCCGCCTGTACAGTACATGTAGGTATGAGATGTCGATCCCTGTGGTTTCAGACCAGGCTGGCTGTCTTTCAGCACTTCATTGCAGCTGGTTCGCTGCATTCAGTCGTCACGCTGAGGGTTGGGTTTGTGTCCCTGGGAGGTTCCTTCTCATGAGGCCTATCCCACTGTTTGAGCGCCCATTGTTTGCCACATTTGGTCGCCATTGTTGAGTTATGGATGATTTCACAGTGCTAAATAAAGATTGCTGATTTGGCGGCCTGTACAGTCCATGCATGCATGAGATGTTACTGTCTGTGGTTTGCTGGCTGTTGTTGAGTACTCCATTGCAGCTGGTTTGCTAGCTTCAGTTGCATCTGAGGGGTGGGTTTGTGTTTTTCTGAGAGGTTTCTTCCTAGGATAAGCTTCTGCTGGTGTTTGAACACCCTTGTTTGTCGCATTTGGTCGTGCTTTGAGTTGTGGTGATAATGCAGCCTTTGAAATGTTGTTTCTTAAATCGCTGAGAGTCTCTGAGGAGCTAAACGCTCAGGGCAAGTGGCCGCAGCGGGTCGGTATGTCTGTGTCAGTCACGTGTGTTTGACCATTCCATTGCTGAACCTCAACGCTTTTCTACTGCCAGTATGTGCTGTGCCCGGCAGGCTCATGGTTTCCATGTATCATACATGTTGGAAATCATCACATCACTTGTTACGTTTGTCACGGTTGGCAGCATGCCCAGGCTTATGTCCTATACCATGCACTTCCCCTGGACTGGTGATATGCCTACATAATGTGATTTTGTGTCTGTCATCATGTTACAGTGTTTGCTCCTGCGGAAGTTGTGCCTGCAGTGGATGTAGCTATCTGTGATGAGTTGCTCGACCTCCTCCATCAACAGGCCCTTGAGTGTCGATGTCGCCACCTTAATCGCCCTGCAGAAGCTGTGCCACAATAAGTTATTGTACAAGAAGCTGTCTGTAGACGGCTTGACCTGTTTTGGCCGCCAACGCCTTTGGTCAAGGCACTTAAGTGCTAAGCTTGGGTGTCGATGGCTGCCTCAATGCTCTGTGGAAGCTTTGTCTGTTGTACAGACAGCTATTTGTAGACTCGATGATTGACCTCCTCCATCAACAGGCCTTTGGGTGTCAAGGTAGCAGTCTGAATGCTCTGCAAAAGCTAGGCCACAGGCTGTTTTGCAGATAGCTGTTTGCAGCTATGTTGATTAACCTGCCATACCACATGGCCCTTGGGTGTCAGTGTTGGGCTCACCTCAATCGCCCTGCAGAAGCTATGCTTGTTGCACAAGTAGCTGTCTGTAGACTCCTTGATACTTGTAGGTACATTGGTTGTGACCTGTTTGTGTCTCTGAGAGGTTCCTTTTGAGTGTTTGACCGCCCCCTCCTTTGCCACATTTGGTCGTACCTTACGAGTTGAGTTGTGTCTGATTCACAGTCCTTAAACTGGAGTTGGTAAATGCTGTGAGTCTTTTAGGAAGCAGTCAGTGCGAGTGGCCGCAATGGGTTCATATGTCTATGTCAATAACAAGTGTTTGTTTGGCCATTCCAGTGCTGGACCTCAATGCTTTGTTGCTGCCAGGACTTGTCCCCGGGGCACAGCAGGCTCATTGTCCGTAAGCTGTATTGTACACTATGAAGGTTGGACCTGTCACAACGATTGCTGTGGTGGTCGCGGTTAGGCAGCACGCCAAGGCTTTGGTCCTATACTGTGTTGCCATGAACTGGTGATATGCCTACATCATGTGATTGTACGTCTGCCATCATGTTGCTCCTGCTGAAGCTGTTGTACAAGTAGCTGCCTGTTGGTGCATTCATCGACCTCCTCCAGCAACAGGCCCTAGGGTGTCAATGTTGCCGTCTGTAAAAGTTCTGCGGAAGTTGTGTGTGTTTTGCAGACAGCTATATGTAGCTGTGTTGATTGACCTGTTTCATCAACGGGCCCTCGGGTGTCAATGCTGCCGCATGCTCTGCGTAGCTGTGTCTTTTGTACAGGTAGATATCTACAGACGCGTTCAACCAGATCGGAACGGGTCAATCGGATTGACCTGTTTCGCCCAAAGGCCCTTGGGTGTCACTGCTGCGCATTAATGCTCTGCTAGGAGGTGTGCCTGTTTTACACATAGATATCAGTAGACTCGTTCATTGACCCGTTCCATCAAAAGGCACCAAGGAGCCGGTGTAGCCGCAACAATGCTCTGCGGAAGTTGTGCCTGTTGTGCAAGTAGCTATCTGTGATTGTTACGTTGATTGACCTGCTCTATAAGGCCCTTGGGTGTCAATGTTGTCGTCTGAATGCTCTGGGTCAGCTGTGTCTGTTTTACAGATAACTATTTGTAGCTGTTTGATTGACCTGTTTGATCAACAGGCCCATGGGCGTCAATGCTGCCGCATCAATGCTCTGCGGAAGTTGTGCCTAGTGGACAAGCAGCTACCTACTGGTAGATATGTGATATGTTGATTGACCTGCTGTATCAGAAGGCCCTTGGGTGTCAATGCTGTCGTCTGAATGCTTTGCGGAAGCTGTGTCTGTTTTGCAGATAGCTATCTGTAGCTGTGTTGATTGACCTGTTTGATCAACAGGCCCTTGGGTTCAATGTTGCAGCATCAATGCTCTGCAGAAGTTGTGCCTAGTTCACAACTGGCTATCTGTGATGTGATGATTGACCTGTTACACTGAAAGGCCCTTGCCAACCAGTGGCTGTCAGTGTTGCCGCGTCAATGCCCTGCGGAAGCTGTGCTTGTTGTACAGACGGCTATTCGTAGACTCGGTGATTGACCTGTTCCATCAAGCTGTCTGTAGACTCCTTGATACCTGTAGCCTACTTGGAGTACACTGATTGTGACCTGCTCCATCAAAAGGCACTTGGGAGTCGGTGTTGCAGCACCAACTGCTCTGCGGAAGTTGTGCCTGCTGTACTTGTACGAATTTGCAGACTTGTTGATTGACTTGCTCAGTCAAAAGGCCCTTGCGTGTCAATGTTGCCGCTTTGATGCTTTGCGGGTTGTGCTTGTTGTACAGATGACTAAACTCACTAGTTGATTGACTTGTTCCGGTCAAGGGAACATGGGTGTAAGTGTTGCTGCCTCAATGCTCAATGCTTCTGTGGGAGTTGTGTATGCAAGACTGACACACATTGATCTATCCTCTCAGCCTGACGCCTCTAGGCCTTTGAGTGTGAATGCTTGCCACCTTGCCGTGTTCTTGTGCTACGTTTTTGTTCATTATAATTATATAATGTATATTATAATTATATAATAATATAATTAATTATATGGTATGGCTCTGCGCTTTGCATCATATTCAACTGCATTTGAGTTGGCCATGCATTGGCCATGCTTGCCCAGTTTGCCTGGATGGGAGCTACTAGCTAGTCTTTATGCCCCTGTCTGCCACATTTGGTTGGACGTGTCTTGTTGTGGCTGGTATGACATCCTTTGGCAGTTGCCAGTTTGCATTGCATGGTTCACCGTGACAGTGTGTTGTCATAGCATGTAGATTGCACACGGTTTTGAAGCAAAGTCATGATTGGCAGGAGGTTTGAAGGGACTAGGCACGTCGTTGGGAAAGAGGCAGAGCCCACTCGGAGTGGGTTTGTCTGTCTACGTGTTAGTGCGGATAGTCCTGTATGCAGTTAAGGCCTATGGAAGCTGATGTCTATGTCTGTATCTGTGGTTTCAATGCATATGCTCCTGGCTTGTTGCAATTGGTGGTGACACTTTGAGCTCACATTCATGGAGTTGCCAGTTTCCAAATGTTGTGCCTACTATTCATGATTGGCAGACTGAGGTACGCGAACATGGGATGACTGACAGGGTGCAAAAAGCACCGAGATGCCACATTGAGGGCCGCCACAAGCCATCTGTTGCTGACGCTTCTGCGCTCTACGCACACGCTGCCTCTAGTCGAACCATCAGGGTTGTTATTTTTGAAGGTTTTTGTGTCTTGTTGAGTCCTTGTTGAGAAGCTATTGTGGATGTAACAGCAAAGTTGTGTACTGGCTTGCAGACTGATAGACGACGTCACAGCATCCTGCATCTGCAATGGTAAGGGGATCCCCTTGCTGCATGGATGCATTGCTCGATGATTGTTCCCGTACTCAGTGTGCCTAGTCCAGTATCTTAGATCTTTCAGAAGTAAAACTGCATAGTATACCGTCAAAACATGTTATTATGTCAATTATGATTGACATCAGTGGTTACACCGACGTTGACAGCTGACGTGTGTGGCGTCCAACGTCGTATATAACAGAAGTAAAACTTCATAATACTTGGTCGTGTCCTGATGCTTGTTTGCAGCGGTTGCAGCTCAAAGTTGAGCAAGTCTCGCAAGACGGTCACGCCTGTTGTCTCCAGGATCATGGACGGCGGTCAACTCGTACACACTCGCACGTAGGTCCCTGTTGAGCAGCCGTTACAACGAACAATGTGGCTGAACGACCAGCTGCCGCGCACTGCATTGCAGCTGAAGGTCGCCGCCAGGTTCAGCCGAGCTCAACAGAAGCCAGCCTAAACCCAAACATATGTCAGAACAGAGCTGCATCAACCCCTAGCAGCCATGCAATCTTGGCATTCTTCTATGGACACAATGTAAAGCCTCAGGAGGAATTCAGTGGAACTCTGTACTCCTGATGATGCAAGATTGTATTGCCTATATGCCTGAGCTGCTACGGAACCCCATATGCACAAGACCAAACCCAAAACCCCAGAAACAGAGCAGGTGACCCTGTCAAACCCCGCTGCACGCGCATTCTGTCAACTTTTGTGAACAGAAATAAGCCAACCCAGCACTAATGATACAATACCACACACACTCTGCAGAACTGCCCAGACTGAATGACGAATACAGCCCAGACTGAATGACGCATACAGCCCAGACTGAATGACACAGGCCGGTATAGCCAGATACCAGCCTCAGGGCTTGCTGACCATATTGGTTGACATCATGGAAGCTTTTACTGAGAATGCTCAGCACAGCTTTAGCACATGCCCAGTCAGCTGTCTGTTGGCATACACACACGCACTCTTCACCACACCATCACCAGGCCAACAGCCGACAGTAGTGGCTCAGGAACACAGGCATGCACGCTGCATAGCTGCACAGGCAGCTTAGCCGTATCCTGTAAGTGCAGTCTGCTTTGCTAATCAACATGCAAGCAAGCTTGAGATGCAAAGCCATGCTTATACTGTTACTGACTGCTGGAACTGCTCTGTGGCCTTGCTGCCAAAGTTGACATCGACTGACTTGCTGTCTGTGCTGCGGAGGGCGTTGGCGCGCACAATGCTGGCGACGGTGTTCACCTGCAGGCAGTGTTACACACAAAGTGTGTTGGCCTGCAATGGAGACTACTGTGGTGGTCACAGTACAGCTGATGCCCAAATGCACACACATACTGCTCAAAACAAACTATACAAAGGATACGAGAGCTGCTGCCGTAGGGGATGGAGCAGCAGGTGTTGCGTAGCCATGTCATGAAGGTTGGAAGTCGGTGCAGGAGTTGCCTAGCCGTGTCTTGAAGCAACGCAGGACACTTGAACGCACAGAAACTCGAATCATACTGCACAGAAGTATTGCACAAGACCTACCAGCAGCTTGACATCATCTAGAGGGTTTCCTGGCACGACAGTCTTGTACAGGTAGCTGTCGAATGTCATCTTCTGCACGTAGCTGTCCTCGCACATCTCTACGAATGCCTCACGGGCGGGGTTGCTGCGGTAGAAGACCTTCTGCAAGATGTCAAGGACCTTGTAGGTGGCCCAGTACTTGCGGTCCCACCTGCAGGAACACAGGGGCAGCAGCCAGAGCGGTTGAGGGGTATAGGCAAAAAGCAGTTCACCAGTATATGGGTGATTTGTAACGGGATATGTCCTTGCATGATTTGCACTGTGATAGTGTCCAGGCAGGAGAACCAACACTAAAGTTGGGACGGATGAGTATGGATGTTAGGCTTGTACTACTCCTCAGGTGTGCATGATTTAAATGGATGTTGAGCACATTCCGAGCTCATCCTGGGCTATGATGGCAGTGTACAGGCTGAGACACAAAATTTTGGGCTGTATCCCAAGGCTGAAACACGCCAATATAGATGTGGCAGCTTACTTGTCGAGGTAGTTGCGGATGGCTGCCTCGCCGACCATCTTCTTGCCGCTCTCGCTGGCCTCGACGATTGCCTCAGCGCACATGCGGCCCGACTTGGCTGCGAAGTAGATGCCTTCTCCAGAGCACTTGGTCACGTAACCAGCTGCGTCACCGACAAGAGCGATGCGGCCCTTGCAGCGGCGTGGGCGGGGGTGCTCGGGGATGGGGTGTGCCTCAACCCTGCAAACGGTTTACAAACGGCAGACGGCAAACGATAAACAACATATACTTCTACTTGGATATTTGAGACATACGCCATATTATACTGCGCATGGAGCAATGTGAGCAGGTCGGTCCAGCAGCTAGCAGCGGGACCGGGAAAACCAAACGAGCCGTGCAGGCTTCATTGCAGACACCGCCAAACGTACCTGATGATCTTGCCGCCCTCTGTCTTGACCTTAGAGCGGTCACGTGTTGCCTGCTGGTACTGCTTGATAGCGGTCTTGTTCACGACTGTTCCGGTACCGACAGCCACGTGGTCGTACTTGGGGAACACCCAGCCGTAGAAGTCTGGTGACACATCATCACCGACATACATCTCTGCCAGGTTCTCGTAGTACTTCATCTTGTCATCTGCAAGGCACGGGCATACAATGACAAGACGCGTGATTCGAAGTCGCCGACATCCGAATCTATTGCAAGGCACATATATGAGTCAAACTCCACTGCAAAACGCAGACTTGACAACATTCCCATCACATACCCAAGCTGGATACGGAGCCCAAGACTTTCTCTGATGTAGCTCCAGGCAAGTCCCAGACATTTCCATCAGGTGCACAGCTCAAGAGCATGTGCACAGATTCAGCTTGCAGTTACCAACTCCCAAACTATCCCCAGCTAGCCCCGTGATTTACTGTCAAACCACGCACCTGGGATACGGATGCGCTCCTGGAAAGCAATGGCATAATCGTACTCTCCAGCATCAATCTCCTTGGCCACACGGCTGTTAGCACCGTCAGCACCAATCACAAGGTCGACCTCAAGGGTCTGAGGTGTACCGATCTTGCTGCCCTCGGTATAGCCGTTGTACTGGATGGTGATGGGGCCATCCTTCTCTGCAGCAGTAAACAGCAGAGCAAGAACAATGATACTGTTTGTACAGATGCCAGAAGGCTTCTTGATGTTTGGCAGCTTGTGTGCATAGGGACTGTTGGGCAAGGTTTGTGTATAAGGAACGTAGTTGTGGCAAGACCGGTGGTAACAGCAACAGGAGTGTCACCGTGCTGACACAATCGAAGCAGGAACTTTGTTTGCTTGACAACACCATACATGTGTGGTTGTGTAAGAGCCTGTACGTCTCGAATGTGTCAGCATGATATAATGCCTGCTGCTGTTACTGCATGCCCAACACAAGCCAGAGCGCATATAAAGCACACCAGCAGTGATGTGGCCACTGCCAATACAGACGCAACAGTGCAGCTACCGTGGCCACAGGAATCACAGCAATTGTTGCAACCTGCTCTGCATTTGCACAATCACGGCGCTTCCATTCAGGCACAACGTGAAAGTGACCGAGCCATGCAACAGGTCAAATGCGCTGGCAATAGCTCCAGTGTCGCACAGTGGGTGTGTTAAGATGTGTGCTCCCTTTCACCACCCAGTACTTGATGGGTGTCCAGAGTTTGCGCTTTCAATGGAAGTATGGCAGTAAGAAAATCACTGCTTTGGGTGTTGTTGTTTCCGCCTTTGTTGTTGGGGCGCAGGCTCAATGGCCATAGAGCAATAGAGCTGGTGGGTAGCTTTGTATGGCATACGGTGGTTTTCACAGTGGTGTGTCGTCTCACCTGGCTGCTCCATCTTCATCATGAGTCCGTTGACAACCTTGGCTCCCAGCTTCTCAGCACGATCACGCAGGTAGGCATCCATCACCTCACGCCTGTTGAAACAACAGCAGGCGCAGAGCGACCATCGGTCGGACATTGTCACAAGTGAATGTGGAATTACAATGCCCAGCCAGTCCAGCTGAATCAGCAGATATCAAGACAAGCATTCCTAGGCAGAATGCTCATAGGAATCCGCTCTTGCGGTGTCCAGTACGAGACAGCATGCAGAGCACGGCAATTCCTCCAGAACTTGGCAATACATGCTCTTGGAAAAGACTAATAGAGGGGTCAGCCGGGCTGCATGTTTGGCCATTGACCATGATCAGCGTGGCAAGAGCCTTGAAGCAAGCGCGCTGCTCCCGCTGATTGTATCAGGGCTGACAGCGACGGCCTCAATCCAGTAATGACACTCTCAGTGTCATTTGTGACTTATAACAGCATCAAGGCTTCATCAGTTGAACGGCCAAAAAGCCAGCCAATTATCAATTCCCCGGCAAACATAAAGTCCATTGATACCAGCTGCCAGCATTCGGCGGCCCGGAGTGTTGGTATCGCAGTCATATAACACACCTGCACATGCCGATGTACTCAGTCTCGCTAAGGGTCTTGCCAACATCAACCTCGCGGTTGGAGGGTGAAATCATCTTCATCTTGGTGACCTGCAGCAGTTCACAAAACGACACATGTCAGCTCGAATGTGGTGTTGGTTGGCAATGTGCTAGCTAGGTGGATTGCAGCACAGCACAGGTTAGCATGCACCGTACTGCTGACTGCTGATATAGTAGATAAGTTTGCTGAAGCAGGTGGTGAACACCGGACCCCTGTCTGCACAGCTACTTCAGATAAGATATCTGCTGCAACCTTGCAGGACTCCCTACAGTAAGTGGCTGCTGTAGCAAGCACCAAGTGTTGGCTGTGGGCCTATCCAGTCCACAGTGGTGGTGTGAGCTGCACAGGTGGTCCCAAGCCGTGATGCGCAAACCCAGGCACTGCACTGCAAAATCACGAACTGCCTAGTACTTTCAGAACTGTCGGCTGAAGTTTGGACACCAGCAAGTCAAGAAGAGTTTGTGACGTCAAGTTCAGCCCACCTTGCGGTCGATGATCTCCTGTGGCAGGTCGAACTCCTGGACCATGCACAGAGGAATAGCACCACCGCAGGGCTGCGACAGCAAAGCAGCAGACAGTGTGTTCAGCACGACAGCGTATTCAGCGGTGGGCCTACTGTTCTACTGTCTGGTGGGCCCTGCTGAGCTACTGTCGCTGTGAATGCAGTGCTAAGCGCCCGAAAGATTGACCATTTGTGGCAACTGTTGAACCAAAAAAAATACGTTCAGTCTTCCAGGGCGCTTTGAGGGCCAAATAGAGAGTAGGGTTTACTTGCTGCGCTGCTGAGACAGCTGTAGTAGCAGTTTGCAGCTGCAGTGCTCATTTCTTACTGCTCCTTGCACTGCAGCTTCTAGATCTTGCCGATAAACGTTATGACTACGCTGTTCTTAGCCTCAATCTGCTGTTGATCTGTGCATTTGCTGATGCTATCGTTCGAACACACTGTGAGGCTGTGACAGGCTGTCTTTGCTGCTGTAGTCACCTTGCAGTTGTCCAGCTTCCTCTGCACGAGCAGACATCGCGTGATTACGGGTTAGTATATTATAAAGCTGAATGAGCTGCGTGCCAGGCGGCAGGGCCCGCTTGTGCGATATTGTGTGATACAAACTGACCTCGATCAAGTAGGTCTCAATGCCACCCTTGGCCAGAGTCTCAGCTGCGCAAGCGCCTGATGGTCCTCCGCCAATAACAGCAACGCGCAGAGGCCTATCCAGGGTTGCACCGTCCTTTACGGCGTACACAACCTGTGTGAGGGTGCGGGCACTGCGAGCATTTGC
>NSMO01000468.1:13118-29019 GCA_002588565.1 Coelastrella sp. UTEX B 3026
CTATTATATCAGGTTCAGTAATAATCAATAACAGCGCTAGGCGCAACGGTGGTGGCTTACTGCTCCAGGATGATGCATATTCGAGTATAGAAGACAGCCTCGTAAGTGACAACTCAGCCACCGGAAATAACTCCGTTGGGGTGGCACTGGGTGGAGGTGTTATGTTATTCGGGAATGCCGTCTTAGATATCAATAATTCACAGATAGACAGCAATTCTGCTCTCTCTGGTGGAGGCATTTATGCAGGGGAGTCTGCTTCAGTTCTGGTTACAGGGGGGTCAGAAATAACAAATAACACTGCACTCACTGGGGGCGGTGTAGCATTCAACGGTGGGAATCTCAGCATCGTCTTCCCTAGTTATGTTACTAACAACCTTGCTCAGATCCAGGCAGGTGGTGTTATGTTACAATCAGATGCTTTTGACGCTGGGCAGTTGTCACATGCTGTGTATAACAACTCAGCCCCCTTTCATGTGAATGTCGGGGTCACACCTACCAACTTGAACATCAGCAGTAGGTCACCCAATCGTGGCGGTGGTGTTGCACTGTTATCTGACAGCGGCGTTGTCCCTTTGTTAGTCAATGTGACAGGCATACATGGAGTTCCTTGTGATGGCGAAGCTATAGCCGCCTCTATTCAACGTCTTCCATCCGGCCAGCGCTTTACTGTTGTGAACATCTCACAGGTCGATGGTGGTGCATGGTTAGATCTCCCATTAGCTCCAGGTGCGTATGCTGTTGAGGTTTCACACAAGTTCAACCGCAGTGTGCCCACAGCCCAGGTGAATCTGCAGCTGCAGTCTTGCAACAGGGGCCAAATTTTGACAGCTCAGACAGGATTGTGTCAGTTGTGTCCAAGTGGGTCTTTCACTTATGTCCCCAGCAGCAGCAGCTGTGCGGAGTGCCAGCAGGTGCTGAGTGTCCTGGGGGAGCGATGCTGCTGGTGCAGCCGGGGTTCTGGAGGTCAACAAACCTATCTGATCAAGTTCATAGGTGAGGGTGTTATAACATCGTTACATTATGTCATGCACGGCAGCTTACGGTTTAACTCCCAGGGTGGTGTTGCCACACAGCCTTGTAAGAGTACTGCGTCGACAGCCCACCATAAGCCTTGCCAGAGTAATGCACACCGTATGCATGATGGTGCAAGGCTTCGGCAAGGCCCTGTCACACAGCCTTGTGAACAGCTGCATTGACGGTTAGGTTTTATCTGTTGAGCTTCCAGATAACATACAGCACATCTGGACAGTGTGCATAGGCCCAGGCCGCCATTTAAAGATAACTGCAGTTCGATGTTCATTTGCCCTCTGGCCTACTAGGGCCAGGGGGGTGCAGTGCACCTTCACACTCTGGTGCCACATAACTCAACGCACCTTGCTTTCCTTCTGCTGCGACTGCAGGTGTGCAAACCCCTCAGCTTGCGGACAGACTACTGTGTCAGTCAACAACAAGTCAACCTGCCAGATTGACGGAGCCAACAGCAGCGGCCTTCCTTGCACTGCTACAGGCCTTAGCACCAACGGCAGTCAAACTTCTGCTGACCTCATGGACCTGCAATGCAGCCCAGGCTATGAGGGTAACCTATGTGGAGTTTGCGTAGCCGGTTACGGCACACATAAGCCCTTCGGGTGCAGGAAATGCTTCGAGCAAAAAGCGCTTGTAGCGTCTCTGGTTATCGCAGCGATCTTGCTGCTTTTGATGATTAAGGGCCTCTGCCATTTCACTGTCAAAGGTGCTGTGCAGAGTCAGCAGGGTATGTTGGTTACTCAGGCTACTGGGTGTGGGGTTCAACCTAGTCTGGCACAGGGTTCTAGAAGCCCACAGAGGCAGGGTACAACAGCCCCAGGTCACAAGCTGCAGCCGACTGACCTGCTCAAAACCCTAGTGTTGTACTTCCAGTACTTGCTTATCATCGCGTCGTTGAATATTGAGTGGCCAGTGTCAATAATGTATCCATTCCAAGCTTTGGCGTGGCTGTTCTCTTCCGCATCGCCAGAGACACTCAGCGTGGATTGCTTATTTTCACGGGATGATGCATTGCCTCTAGCGATCAAGAAGACTCTCTTCTATCTTACCATGCCGCTGTTAATGCTGTGTGTGCTGCTTTTGTTAGAGGCTGCGACACATTGTTTCTCAGCGGGTATGTGTGGCAACCGCAGGCGCCGAGTGAACTTTGAGGTTCGGGGCAGCTTGTTTGACCGGCTGCTCAGCTGTGCTGTTGTGGTATTGTTTCTCTTCCTGCCATCGCTAGCACGCACCACTTTCTCGCTGTTTGCTTGTGTACAGTTGGATAACCCGGCAGCTGGCAATGCACAGGGGTCTGTAGACGCATATGCAGCCATCGGCAGGTTCTGGATGTTGGATATGAATCAACTATGCTATCACGGCTACCATAAAGCCTGGTCATTAGCTCTCGGCATGCCACTACTGTTTCTCCTATGCTTTGCCTTGCCAGCTATGGTTTTGGGATTAACCCTGCACAGCCGCCGCCGCACACAAAAGAACCCTGCTTACATTTGCCACTACAGCTTCTTATCAGAGCCGTATAAGCCCTCTATGTGTTATTGGGAGGGTGTTTTAGCCCTGCAAACACAGGGTTTAGTTGCCATTTCAGTGTTTGGATTTACCCTGGGGTCGTATTACCAGACAATTGTTTTGCATACGGCCATAGCCAGTATATTACTACTACTGATTGTGCTAAAGCCACATGCCAAGACGGCGGCAGGTGTGGTAATGCAACGAGGCATCTTTTGTCTGCTGGTTACGACTCTGGTAGCACTCACATTCATGCCAAACGGCTACGTTGAACCGTCACCCAAGTACGGCTTAACAATGGGTGTCATTCTTGTGTTATTCAACATGTTATTTATTGTGTCAGTGTTGGCCCAACTGATTGCCACTCTGGACTGGGCTGGCATATGGATGAAAGTTGTATCCGTAGTTTCGACCATTCAACGCATGTCTGTGAAAGTTGCTAGCAAAGTTACAGACTGGCTGGGCACACGCAGGGCGTCCAGCAATGTTGATGTAAATAAGAAAGAGTTTGTTGTGGATGGGAAAGATTCTACTGTGCAGAGCCAGCTTGTTGATGAGCACCACTGTTGATTTGGCCGCCTGTACAGTACATGTAGGTATGAGATGTTGATGATCCCTGTGATTTCAGACCAGGCTGGCTGTCTGTCAGTACTTCATTGCAGCTGGTTCGCTGAATTCAGTCGTCAGGCTGAGGGTTGGGTTTGTGTCCCTGGAAGGTCCCTTCTCATGAGGCCTATCCCACTGTTTGAGTGCCCCTTGTTTGCCGCATTTGGTGGTCATTGTTGAGTTATGGATGATTTCACAGTCCTAAATGGAGATTGTTGATTTGGTGGCCTACACAGTCCATTTGTGTATGCAATGTTACTGTCTGTGGTTTGCTGGTTGTCATTGAGTACTCCATTGCAGCTGGTTTGCTAGCTTCAGTTGCATCTGAGGGTTGGGTTTGTGTCCCTGGGAGGTTCCTTCTCATGAGGCCTATCTCACTGTTTGAGCGGCCCTTGTTTGCCGCATTTGGTCGTCATTGTTGAGTTATGGATGATTTCACAGTGCTAAATAAAGATTGCTGATTTGGCGGCCTGTACAGTCCATGCATGCATGAGATGTTACTGTCTGTGGTTTGCTGGCCCAGCAGTGTTGTTGAGTACTCCATTGCAGCTGGTTTGCTAGCTTCAGTTGCATCTGAGGGTTGGGTTTGTGTTTTTTTGAGAGGTTTCTTCCTATGATGAGCTTCTGCTGGTGTTTGAACACCCCGTGCCAAGGGGCAAGTTGCCGCATTTGGTCGTGCTTTGAGCTGTGGTGATAATGCAGCTTTTGGAATGCCGTTCATAAATTGCTGAGAGTCTCTGAGGAACTAAACGCTCAGAGCAAGTGGCCGCAGCGGGTCGGTATGTCTGTGTCAGTCACATGTGTTTGACCATTCCAGTGCTGAATTCAACGCTTTTCTACTGCCAGTATGTGCCACCGGGCACAGCAGGCTCATGGTTGCCATGTATCATACGTGTTGGAAACATCACAGCACTTGCTACGTTTGTCACGGCCCGCCTGCTGGCAGCAGCATGCCTGCTGGCAGCAGGATGCCGAGGCTTTTGTCCTATACCATGCACTTGCCCTGGACTGGTGATATGCCTACATCATGTGATTTTGTGTCTGTCATCATGTTACAGTGTTCGCTCCTCCGGAAGTTGTGCCTGCTGTGGAAGTAGCTATCTGTGGTAAGACAGGCCCTTGAGTGTCGATGTCGCCACCTTAATCGCCCTGCAGAAGCTGTGCATGTTTTACAGGTAGCTGTCTGTAGACTCGTTGACCTGTTTTGGCCGCCAAGGCCTTTGGCAAAGGCACTCAAGTGCTAAGCTTGGGTGTCAATGGTGCTGCCTCGATGCTCTGTGGAAGCTGTGTCTGTTGTACAGACAGCTATTTGTAGACTCGATGATTGACCTCCTCCATCAACAGGCCTTTGGGTGTCAATGTAGCAGTCTGAATGCTCTGCGAAAGCTAGGCCACAGGCTGTTTTGCAGATAGCTGTTTGCAGCTATGTTGATTAACCTGCCATACCACATGGCCCTTGGGTGTCAGTGTTGGGCTCACCTCAATCGCCCTGCAGAAGCTGTGCTTGTTGTAAAGTAGCTGTCTGTAGACTCCTTGATACTTGTGGATACATTGATTGTGACCTGTTTGCGTCTCTGAGAGGTTCATGTTGAGTGTTTGACCGCCCCCTCGTTTGCCACATTTGGTCGTACAAGTTGAGTTGTGTCTGATCCACAGGCCTTAAACTGGAGTTGGTAAATGCTGTGAGTCTCTAAGGAAACAGTCAGTGCGAGTGGCCGCAATGGGTTCATATGTCTATATCAATTACAAGTGTTTGTTTGGCTTTTCCAGTGCTGGACCTCAATGCTTGATTGCTGCCAGGAATTGTCCCCGGGGCATAGCAGCCTGCTCCGAGCAGTTACAAGTTGTAATGAGGCTCATTGTAAGATGTATTGTACACTATGAAGGTTGGGCCTGTCACAGCGATTGCTGTGGTGGTCGCGGTTAGGCAGCATGCCAAGGCTTTGGTCCTATACTGTGTTGCCATGAACTGGTGATATGCCTACATCATGTGATGGTACGTCTGCCATCATGTTACATTGTTGCTCCTGCTGAAGCTGTTGCACAAGTAGCTGCCTGTTGGTGCATTCATCGACCTCCTCCAGCAACAGGCCCTAGGGTGTCAGTGTTGCTGTTAAAGTTCTGCGGAAGTTGTGTGTGTTTTGCAGACAGCTATCTGTGGCTGTGTTGACTGACCTGTTTCTTCAACAGGCCCTTGGGTTCAATGTTGCAGCATCAATGCTCTGCAGAAGTTGTGCCTGTTGTACAAGTGGCTATCTGTGATATGATGATTGACCTGTTACACTGAAAGGCCCTTGCCAACCGTTGGAAAGGCCCTTGCCAACTGAGTGGCTGTCAGTGTTGCCGCGTCAATGCCCTGCGGAAGCTGTGCTTGTTGTAGACAGCTATTCGTAGACTGGGTGATTGACCTGTTCCATCAAGCTGTCTGTAGACTCCTTGATACCTGTAGCCTACTTGGAGTACACTGATTTTGACCTGCTCCATCAAAAGGCACTTGGGAGTCAGTGTTGCAGCGCCAACTGTTCTGCGGAAGTTGTGCCTGGTGTACTTGTAGAAGACTTGTTGATTGACTTGCTCAGTCAAAAGGCCCTTGCGTGTCAATGTTGCCGCTTTGATGCTTTGCGGGTTGTGCTTGTTGTACAGATGACTAAAAACTACTAGTTGATTGACTTGTTCCGGACAAGGGCCCCTTCGAAACATGGGTGTAGGTGCTGCTGCCTCAATGCTCAATGCTTCTGTGGGAGTTGTGTATGCAAGACTGACAGGCAAATCGATCTATCACTCAGCCTGATGCCTCTAGGCCCTTGAGTGTGAACGCTTGCCACCTTGCCGTGTTCTTGTGCTACAGTTTTGTTCATTGTAAGACATGGCTCTGCGCTTTGCATCATACTCAACTGCACTTGAGTTAGCCATGCATTTGGCCATGCTTGCCCAGTTTCTTGATTGGATGGGAGCTACTAGCTAGTCTTTATGCCCCTGTCTGCCACATTTGGTTGGACCTGTCATGTTGTGGCTGGTATAACATCCTTTGGCGGTTGCCAGTTTGCATTGCAATGTTCACCGTGACAGGTGTTGTCATAGCACGCAATGCTACATGAGGTGTGGATTGCACTCGGTTCCGAAGCAAAGTCATGATTGACAGGAGCTTTGAAGGGACTAGGCAAATCATTGGGCAAAGGGCAGAGCCCAGAGTGGGTTTGTATGTCTGCGTGTTAGTGCGGATAGGCCTGTATGCAGTTAAGGCCTATGGAAGCTGATGTCTATGCCTGTATTTGTGGGGCAATGCATATCCTCCTGCCTTGTTGCAACTGGTGGTGACACTTTGGGCTCACATTTATGGAGTTGCCAGTTTCCAAATGTTGTGCCTACTGTTCATGATTGGCAGACTGAGGTACGCGAACATGGGATGACTGACAGGATGCGAAAAGCACTGTCACATTGAGGCCGCCACAAACCATCTGTTGCTGACGCTTCTGCGCTCTACACACACGCTGCCTCTAGTCAAACCATCAGGGTTGTTATTTTGAAGGTCCTTGTGTCTTGTTGAGTCCTTGTTGAGAACATGCGATGCTTGACAACATGCGAGTGCCAGCCGTGCAATCAGACAGTGCGGGGACCCTGCATACAGGCAAGCCAGCCTGGAACAAAGTTTGTTCACCAGCATGCATACTTCTGCCTTTGATCCATGCTTGTTCCCAATGTTCACAAAGTACTATGACGTTTTTACTTCTGTTATGAGAAGGTCACTTTGGATGTAAGAGCAAAGTTGTGTACTGGCTTGCAGACTGATGTTAACCTGCAAAAGGTTGTATGTCCTGTCACATGTCATTCACGGACTTGCTAAGGGTCGGGAGCAAGATCCCGTGCGCTTGCGGTGATTACGCCTGAGGTTTGTGTGTTGACATGCCGAGGCAAAGTTGATCTATGAACCATAAACTTGATTGCGGACACCCAGAAGGCTTCCGCCAGCTTCAGCTCGCGCGGCAAAATCCCCTTGCTGTTTGGATGCATTGCTCGATGATTGGTACTCAGTGTGCCTAGTCCAGTACCTTATGTCTGTAACAGAAGTAATCCTGCATATCATACCTTCAAAATGTATTATCTAGATTAATATTGGATATCAGCGGTTACACCGGCGCTGGTGTAACCGCTGATATCAACATTGACGCCGGCGTTGACAGCTGACGTGTGTGGCCTTGACCGTCGTGTCCTTATGCTTGTTTGCAGCTCAGAAAAAAATCTTCTTCTTCTTCTTGCAGCTCAGTAATAGTCAAGTCTTCGCAAGACGGCCAGGCGGGTTAACAGAAGTAAACACTTCATAATACTTTGTGAACATTGGGAACGGGTTGTCTCCAGGATCCTGGACGGTGGTCAACTCATACACACTCGCATGTAGGTCCCTGTTTAGCAGCCGTTACAAGGGACAATGTGGCTAAGCGACCAGCTGCCGCGCACTGCATTGCAGCTGAAGGTCGCCGCCAGGTTCAGCCGAGCTCAACAGAAGCCAGCCTAAACCCAAACATATGTCAAAACGAAGCTGCATCAACCCCTAGCAGCCATGCAATCTTGGCATTCTTCTATGGACACAATGTAAAGCCTCTTCAGTGGAATTCAGTACTCCTGATGATGCAAGATTGTATTGCCTACATGCCTGAGCTGCTACGAAACCCCATAAGCACAAACCAAACCCAAAAACCCAGAAACAGAGCAGGTGACCCTCTCAAACCCCGCTGCACGCGCATTCTGTCAACTTTTGTCAACAGAAGTAAGCCAACCCAGTACTAATGATACAATACCACACACACTTTGCAGAACTGCCCCAACTGAATGACAAATACAGCCCAGACTGAATGACACAGGCCGGTATAGCCAGATACCAGCCTTAGGGCTTGCTGACCCTATTGGTTGACATCATGGAAGCTTATACTGAGAATGCTCAGCACAGCATTAGCACATGCCCAGTCAGCTGTCTATTGTCATACACACACGCACTCTTCACCACACCACCACCAGGCCAACAGCCGACAGTAGCGGCTCAGGAACACAGGCATGCATGCTGCATAGCTGCACAGGCAGCTTAGCCGTATCCTGTCAGTGCAGTCTGCTTTGCTAATCAACATGCAAGCAAACTTGAGATGCAAAGCCATGCTTATACTGTTACTGACTGCTGGAACTGCTCTGTGGCCTTGCTGCCGAAGTTGACATCGACTGACTTGCTGTCTGTGCTGCGGAGGGCGTTGGCACGCACAATGCTGGCGACGGTGTTCACCTGCAGGCAGTGTTACAAACAGAGTGTGTTGGCCTGCGATGGAGACTACTGTGGTGGTCACAGAACAGCTGATGCTCAGATGTACACACATACTGCTCGAAACAAACTATACAAAGGACACGAGAGCTGCTGCCGTAGGGGATGGAGCAGCAGGTGTTGCGTAGCCATGTCATGAAGGTTAAAGTCGGTGCAGGAGTTGCGTAGCCGTGTCTTGAAGCATTGCAGAACACTTGAACGCCCAGAAACTCGAATCATACTGCACAGGAATGTTGCACAAGACCTACCAGCAGCTTGACATCATCTAGAGGGTTCCCTGGCACGACAGTCTTGTACAGGTAGCTGTCGAATGTCATCTTCTGCACGTAGCTGTCCTCGCACATCTCTACGAATGCCTCACGGGCGGGGTTGCTGCGGTAGAAGACCTTCTGCAAGATGTCAAGGACCTTGTAGGTGGCCCAGTACTTGCGGTCCCACCTGCAGGAACGCCAGGTCAGCAGCCAGAGCGGTTCAGGGTTGTTGGCAAAGCGCAAATCACCAGTATATGTAACGGGATATGTCCTTGCATGATTTGCACTATGATAGTGTCCAGGCAGGTGCACCAACACTAAAGTTGGGACGGATGATGTTGGGCTTGCATTGATCCACAGGTGTGCGTGATTTGAACGGACGTTGAGCATATTCCTAGCTCACCCTGGGCTATGATGGCGGCAAACCGGCTGGAACACAGAAACTGGCAGTTTCCCAAGGCTATAACGCTGAGATAAATGTGGCAGCTCACTTGTCGAGGTAGTTGCGGATGGCTGCCTCGCCGACCATCTTCTTGCCGCTCTCGCTGGCCTCGACGATTGCCTCAGCGCACATGCGGCCCGACTTGGCTGCGAAGTAGATGCCTTCTCCAGAGCACTTGGTCACGTAACCAGCTGCGTCACCGACAAGAGCGATGCGGCCCTTGCAGCGGCGTGGGCGGGGGTGCTCGGGGATGGGGTGTGCCTCAACCCTGCAAACAGTTTACAAACGGCAGACGGCAAACGATTAATATACTATTACTTAGACATTTGAGACATACGCGATATAGTACTGCGCGTGGAGCAATGTGAGCAGGTCGGTCCAGCAGCTAGCAGCGGGACCGGGAAAACCAAACGAGCCGTGCAGGCTTCATTGCAGACACCGCCAAACGTACCTGATGATCTTGCCGCCCTCTGTCTTAACCTTTGAGCGGTCACGTGTTGCCTGCTGGTACTGCTTGATAGCGGTCTTGTTCACGACTGTTCCGGTACCAACAGCCACGTGGTCATACTTGGGGAACACCCAGCCGTAGAAGTCTGGTGACACATCATCACCGACGTACATCTCTGCCAGGTTCTCGTAGTACTTCATCTTGTCATCTGGAAGGCACGGGCATACAATGACAAGACGCGTCATTCGAAGTCGCCGACATCCGACTCTATTGCAAGGCACATATATTAGTCAAACTCCACTGCAAAACGCAGACTTGACAACATTCCCATCACATACCCAAGCTGGATACGGAGCTCAAGACTTTCTCTGATGTAGCTCCAGGCAATTCCCAGACATTTCCATCAGGTGCACAGCTCAAGAGCATGTGCACAGATTCAGCTTGCAGTTACCATTCAATTATCCCCAGCTAGCCCCATGATTTAAATGTCAAACCACGCACCTGGGATACGGATGCGCTCCTGGAAAGCAATGGCATAATCGTACTCTCCAGCATCGATCTCCTTGGCCACACGGCTGTTGGCGCCGTCAGCACCAATCACAAGGTCAACCTCAAGGGTCTGAGGTGTGCCGATCTTGCTGCCCTCGGTATAGCCATTGTACTGGATGGTGATGGGGCCATCCTTCTCTGCAGCAGTCAAAAGCAGAGCAACATTTCAGCATAAGCACGCTGTATGGCCAGTTTGACAACCATCATATCCCAAGCCCGGCTGCATCATACCATCGATCTATGCCAATACAGACGCAACCGTACAGCTATTTTCTGTTGCTACAGTGATCACAGCTATTGCTGCATAGTGCTCTTCATAAGCACACAGTCAAGACGGGTTGAATCAGCCACACAGTGAAAGTGACTGAGCCAGGCGACAGGTCAAATGTGCTGGCAATAGTTTCAGTGTCGCACAGTGGTGTGTTTAGATGTGTGCTCCCTTTCACCACCCAGTACTTGATGGCTGTCCAGAGTTTCTGCCTTCAATGCCAGTATGGCAGTAAGAGAATCACTGCTTTGGGTGTTGTTGTTTCCACCTTTGTTGTTGAGGCGCAGGCCCAATGGCCATAGAGCAATAGCTGGTGGGTAGCTTTGTATGGCATATGGTGGTTTTCACAATGGTGTGTCGTCTTACCTGGCTGCTCCATCTTCATCATGAGGCCGTTGACAACCTTGGCTCCCAGCTTCTCAGCACGATCACGCAGGTATGCATCCATCACCTCGCGCCTGTTTGAACAACAGCAAGCGGAGAACGACCATCGGTCAGATCTTGTCACATACATGGAATTACAATGCCCAGCCAGTCCAGCTGAATCAGCAGATATCAAGACAAGCATCCCCAGGCAGAATGCTCATAGGAAACCACTCTTGCGGTGTCCACTGCGAGACAGCATGCAGAGCACAGCACTTCCTCCAGAACTTGGCAGTACATGCTCTTGGAAAAGACTAATAGAGGGGTCAGCCGGGCTGCATGTTTGGCCATTGACCATGATCGCTGTGGCAAGAGCCTTGAAGCAAGCGCGCTGATTGTATCAGGGCTGACAGCGACAGCCTCATTCAGTAATGACGCTCTCAGTGTCATTTGCGACTCATACAACAGCATCAAGGCTTCATCAGTTGACGGCCAGAAAGCCAGCCAATGATCAATTCCCCGGCAAACATACAGTCCATTGATACCAGCTGCCAGCATTCGGCGGCCCGCAGTGTTGGTATCGCAGTCATATGACACACCTGCACATGCCGATGTACTCAGTCTCGCTAAGGGTCTTGCCGACATCAACCTCGCGGTTGGATGGTGAGATCATCTTCATCTTGGTGACCTACAGCAGTTCACAACACGACGCAGTTCAGCTCGCACGTGGTGTTGGTTGGCAATGTACTAGCTAGCTAGATTGCAGCACAGCACAGGTTAGCATGCACCGTACTGCTGACTGCTGATATAGGAGATTAGTTTGATGAAGGAGATGGTGAACACCGGACCCCTGTCTGCACAGCTACTCCTGTCTGCACAGATACTTCAGCCAAGAATCTCTGCTGCAACCTTGCAGGACTCCCTACAGTGTTTTGCTGCTGTAGCAAGCACCAAGTGTTGGCTGTGGGCCTATCCAGTCCACAGTGGTGGTGTGAGCTGCACAGGTGGTCCCAAGCCGTGATGTGCAAAACCAGGCACTGCGCTGCAAAATCACCAGCTGCCTAGTACTTTCAGAACTGTCGGCTGAAGTTTGGACAGCAGCAACTCAGAGAAGTTTGTGACGTCAAGTTCAGCCCACCTTGCGGTCGATGATCTCCTGTGGCAGGTCGAACTCCTGGACCATGCACAGAGGGATAGCACCACCGCAGGGCTGCGACAGCAAAGCAGCAGACAGTGTGTTCAGCACGACAGCGTATTCAGCGGTGGGGCTACTGTTCTACTGTCTGGTGGGCCCTGCTGAGCTACTGTCGCTGCGAATGCAGTGCTAAGCGCCCAGAAGGTTGACCATTTGTGGCCACTGTTGAACCAAACACAGTACGTTCAGTCTTCCAGGGCGCTTTGAGGGCCAGTTAGAGAGTAGGGTTTACTTGCTGCGCTGCTGAGACAGCTAGCTGTAGTAGCAGTTTGCAGCTGCAGTGCCCATTTCTCACTGCTCCTTGCACTGCAGCTTCTAGATCTTGCCAATAAACGGTATGACTACGCTGTTCGTAGCCTCAATCTGCTGTTGATCTGTGCATTTGCTGTTGCTATTGTTCGAACACACTGTGAGGCTGTGACAGGCTGTCTTTGCTGCTGTAATCACCTTGCAGTTGTCCAGCTTCCTCTGCACGAGCAGACATCGCGTGATTGCGGGTTAGTATATCATAAAGCTGATTGAGCTGCGTGCCAGGCGGCAGGGCCCGTTTGTGCGATATTTTGTGATACAAACTGACCTCGATCAGGTAGGTCTCAACGCCACCCTTGGCCAGAGTCTCAGCTGCGCAAGCCCCTGATGGTCCACCTCCAATAACAGCAACGCGAAGAGGCCTATCCAGGGTTGCACCGTCCTTTACGGCGTACACAACCTGTGTGAGGGTGCGGGCACTGCGAGCATTTGCCACACGGCCAACGCCAGCAGCCAGATTCTGGCCCATGAACGCATTAGCGCGAGCCTGGACCATGACCCTGGAGTTGCGAGCAACGCGTGCACGGATGCCAGCAGGCATCATGGCCTGCTTGGTGCCATTGCAGGCAACCTTCTGAGATGAAGCGTGCATGGTTGCGGCCATTGTGATGATGCTTCAGAGTCAGTGCAGAGCAACCCCAAAGTAAACAATTGACGCTCCTGCGAAGCACTACTACGCTCGCAGTTCGCTGGATCTCCCTAGAGTTGTTAGTTCATCTCGAGCGTCCAGTCGCATTCTTCACGTAAAGGCGAAACGTTACAAGAGTCTACTCCAAGTTGATACAAAGTCATGGAAGTATTTACAGAGGCCGCAGATGTCAGTCTGGCATTGCTACCTTCCGCGCGGTTGCCCTGACCACGTCAATGCGCGCAATCACGCAACTCGCAGTTTAATCAATGAACTTCTACAAAGTGTATGAGTGTTGCAGCGTGTGACAAGTCTGCCGGCCCCAGGGACGTCCCCTGATCAGTACTGCGGCACTACTGCCACCCATCGTGCCAACTGTTCTCCAAAAATGCTATTACACCACTCTTAACTCGTAGCTGCCGCCTTGAAAGCTGTTACTGACGCAAATCAAACCTCTCGCATGCCTCTTCTGCTAGCCTGGCGCAATTCTTCGTAAGGTCTGCGGTACAAAAGACAGCACCTACTAGTCAGTGACCCAGCTCGTTTGAGAGCGGCGCGTGGCCGCCAATGTCCAAGTGATATGTAGTTACATGCATGTTCAGCTACACAGGGGCACGCTGAGGTCATGACATGTGGAAACCGCTTGCAGCATGCGGGGTTCAAACCATTCAGCTAGTGTATCAGCCGCTTTGGGAAAACAGCTGTTGGGCAGTGAAGACAAGTGCTGGTCTCTCACACCAACGGCATCATACATGACCATTAAGGCCATAGCACTGCAACATCACACCCAACGGGGTCCAAGCTTTACGGTCGCAGCAGTCCCACAATTGCCATACAGCAGTAGCTACTGTAACCTGAAACTCACTTTCCAAACTCCTGAGCTTGTTCACTGGTATCCACTGTACCGCATCCACATCATCAGCAGCTTCAGGTGTGACATGTGCATTAGCAGCCATAGCTGCAACCTGCATTGGCAGCAGCAGCGATGCCACAGAATGTTTGGTAAAAGATCCAGTGTTCTCAGGGTTCAACAGCACTCTACAAGCAAGAGCAGAACCATATATAGGGTGGCGGCCCCTTGCATGTAGCATACAGCAAGTTGCTTGGCGATTCATGTTGCAAGAGCTAAATTTCACTGTGCTCACAACTAAAGATATAAATCCACCTGTCTCCAAAGTTCAGGAATCTAGCTCATGCAACATACAATGCCAAGCAAACAGCTGCATGCTACATGCAAGGGGTCGCCACCCGATGCATGCTTTGGATTCACCTGTCTGGTGCACAAGTTCATGTGATTATTTTCGAAAAGTAATGGGCCCTCCAGGTAAAGTATGCTTGCCCTGCACCATGTTTGCTGATCAACTCTCAAAGCATGCAGAATTCATCAGATGCATGCAATGCACCAAACAGCAGTTAAAGCAATACAGCATCAGTTGAGGAGCAACTCCTCCACAGGTGACATGTCAAGGTGTTCAAGGTGCTGTACAGCACCTTGAAGGCACCATGCAACAAGAATAGAGAGATTGCAACCATTCAGCTAATGCGCTTGTACCATATGCTGCTTTTTGAAAAAGAAAGCTGGAAACAAAAGGAGACTCCTGATTCCAGACACACAAACTCACCTCAACTACGACATAATGAAACTTGATCTTGCCATCTTGGTCGTAGTTTATAGAGTCAACTGCTGCAAAAGGTGTCGGCTGCTGCAATGTTTTGCTAAACCCTTCATGCGAAGCTCCTGCAGGAAAACAATGACACAACAATGAGACAGAGGATGTCACACCCTACCCCCTGCCCTACAATATAAGGACATGTCCGCCGACAAAGCAACTTCAGAAGACCATCACAGTGGGAAAGTGAGTGAGCCATGCAACAAGTTAAACGCGTTGACAAGAGCTGCAGTGTAATGCATGGGAGTCGCCACTCAAAGAGCTCTGTCCAAGGTGTCTAGCTCAAGTAGACAATTCCCTGTTTTGCAATGCAGGGGGTTATTAGCTGACAAAGCACTTTTGAACTGTCACCATAGTGTGCTCTGTGCTTGGGCAGTCTTTGATGCATGAGCTAAACTTTACAGTGTGGTCAACGGTAGGGACTGTGAAGTCGCCCCAACACACACATTACCCTCCCTTAACTTACGCTAGCGCTCTCTTGAAAGCGCGATGCGGAGCTCATTCATTCATTCACACAGTGTGGTCCGTCCACGGTGTTTTGTAGCTGAGTCAGACAACGGAAAGTCCTATCATGAAGCCAGACACTATTTGATGGCGGCTGAGCTGGCAGAGCGACGAGACTGAGAGATACTGAGGAGGGGGAGGGCGCTGGCTGCCAGTCAGTGAAGACTGGTTCAAGTGTCTGGTCTGGGTTTCTCAATTTCAGGCTCATCCTACAGTCAGTGTGCCGCTGCACATGGCAGGTTGATGAGCTGGGTCGTGTCGCAGTTTGTACTGCCCGATAAACAACTGGTATAGAGTTCAGACAACGCTGATCAGAACAGCACAGTTACCCAAGATATCTTACCTTCCAGGTGTCTCAGCTTCACTCCTGTTTCCTCCATCACCTCTCTCATTGCACAGCTAGCGATGGATTCACCTAGCTTGACACAGCAGCGGCAGCAGCAGCAGCAGCGGCAGCAAGCTAGTCACCAAACCATCAAGGTTGGGGCTTGCATTTGCTATCCACGAGCAGCATGCTCGATTCACAACTTTAAGACCCTAACCTGAAACAGCAACGGTAGCAAGCAAAACAGCAGCCGGACGCAGCGGCAGCAACTACCGGAGTATATAAACTACCCACCAGCCTTAGCTCTATGTCCATCGGCCCGGCGCCCCATTTCAGAGGCGGAATCAACAACACCCAAAGCAGTGATTCTGTACCAAATCTGCTGCAGCTGACCTGGCACTTGGATCACAGCAGCAGCAGCAGCATCATCTTATGCAAGATCAGCTGCAGCTGACCTGGCGCTGTGATCACGCACCCAGTTCTAAGCTTCCTCCAGGGAAACA
>NSMO01000469.1:5530-18995 GCA_002588565.1 Coelastrella sp. UTEX B 3026
GCAGTTTGTGCGATGGCGCAGGCCGCGCAGACAGGAGTAGTGCCGGCAGATGTCCTGCGCATGGCCAAGACCAGCTTTCACTCTGGCAGCGCCCTCCTGTCTTCTGACACCAACTTGGCGTCCGTTTTAAGCAAGGTAAATGTAAACATTTGCCTGCAGCCGTGATCAAAGGCGCAGCTGCACAACAACTCTCCACCTGCTGCAACCCCGCAACCGAAACAACAGCAGCCGCGTGAGCGAGGTCCCAGTTGCAATGCCCGGCTCCTCGATTTTACAGGAGCTCACGCACGAGAAGACAGTGTACGAGAAGGACGAAGTGGTGGCCAAGGGGCCCCCAGCTCCCTTCACTCTGCATAGCACTGTGGGCGATACTGCTGTATCTCTGACCAGGGAGTACAAGGGCGAAAAGATCTCAGTTGACAGCAGCGTAAACATGCAGGTACGTTGACTCATGTCAGCTGTCAGTTGGTACATGCACGCCCAGCTACATGGCAGCAGGAGCAGAGGGGTAGCACCTGTAGACAGCGGTAGTGCACAGGATCCAGCAACAGTGTACTTGCGTACAACACATGCTGACTTCTGCTTCGATCCAGGTATGTGCGGAAAGAGATCCGCGTTCGGAGGGTTCAGAGCTCCATAACATCAGCATCAGAAGCATCTGTCGAGGGGGGGGGGGGCTTGCATGTACCATGCAGCAGTCTGCTTTGCATTCTACGTTGCATGAGCTAAACCTCCCAGCAACAATGGCGCTGTGCCAACGATGGCAGACAATTCAGCATACTGATGTAGACGATCAGCTGCAGATGCAGATCAGCACATTATTCACACCACAGCTTTGCTCTCCAACACAGCTCTGCTCCACACAACTGAGCAGCATAAGCAATTGGCGGTCGCTGCATGCTGCTGCTGCATGGACGGCAACCTGGAATGGCCTGAGGGTGGTGTCTTGTATGTTATGCATGCTGACACCCACCAAACATCATCGCGCTTCAACAAAATAACACATCTATATAACACGTTATTCATGTTGTTTTCCACCAAATTCGCCGTAACCACTTACCGGCAGGTTTGATCTAGGGTCTAGGGACCAAGCATCTGAAACAGACATCCGAAACAGCACAGTTCAAGTTTTCGAAGTCAAATCCATTAACAATAACAACATAGTTCATGTTATCTGCTACCGCAGGAATCATTAGCCGTCGGGTTTGACCAGGATGAGGGCGAGGGAGAAGCTGACGAGGACGAGGCCAGTGAAGATAGCATCTAAAAAAAACGTTGTATATTAATTGTTTGCCAAATTCACCGAAACAACTGACTGGCGCGTTTGATCAGAACGAAGAAGAAGCAGACGGAACCTGATATTGGACAGCACAGCACAGTTTGACTTGTCGACATTGAAGTTGTCATCAATAACAACATATCTCATGTATTCTTTGCTAATGTTGCAGGAATCATTAGCCGTCGGGTTTGACCAGGATGAGGGCGAGGGAGAAGCCGACGAAGACGAGGCCAGCGAAGTAACATTCAATGTAACAGTTACAAAGGGCGACAAAGCCCTGGTGTTTGAATGCATCAGCGACGGCACATTCGTGGATGTCAGACACGTATCGATGGAGCCAGCCAGTGGCTTGGATTCAGAGACAGCGTATACTGGACCGGTGTTTGCTGAGCTGGACGATGAACTGCAGAACGGCTTCAGAGAATTCCTGCAGGTGGGTGATGTGTGGTGTTTTGAATGTTTGTTGATGCAGCTTAGATATTTGTTGATGTGGTTGGTTTGGTCATTGGCATAGCCTATGCCAGTTTGTGTGTTTTCGATTCAATGTGGATTGGAACTACAGCCAGAAGACATGGCTGCAATTCCAAAAGAAATGGAACCTGTGTTTGCTGACTTGGGTGCTGAAGTGCAGAATGCACCCAGTGAGCTCTTGCAGGTGAATGACACGCGTGCTGATCTGGGCCTTGAATACATCTCTTTGCGTGATTTGGTGGTTTTACTGGCATAGGTTGCATGGTTTTATCGCTTGTGGTGTGAATTCACAGACGGCGAATACTGGGGTTTGTTTGCTGAGCTGGACGATGAACTGCAGAACGGCTTCAGAGAATTCGTGCAGGTGAGTAATATGTGGTGTATGTTCACGCGCTTTCGTTGATGCGGGGTGGTGTTACTATCACAGCGTGGTTTGTGTATGTGATTAAACGTCGCTCACACGCGCGTGTCTATGCCCAGTACCGTGTTCGGTTTGTAACCTGTTTGTCACAGACAGTGTCAATGAGTCATTGAGAACTTGAGCAAGTTCATGTGTTACGTCAGTTTTGAGAAGCATATGCGAGCTGTATAGAGCATTCGAAGACCGCCAGCAGTCTCAATGGGGTGGTGTTTGCATCATGCTTTTGCAGGAGCGTGCTATCAATGAGGACATAAGCAAATTCTGATCTATGTATCCCAATATTATGCACACCGTATGCCAGCCATTTCACTGGTAGTGTTGGTTCTGCTGTGCTTTCACAGGAGCGTGACATCAACGAGGCCGCAGTCGAGTTCTTGCATCTCTTGAAATCAAACTTATGACAATTGTTCATGCCAGCCGTCTCAATGGTGGTGGTATATGTGTTATATTTTTGCAGGAGCGTGGTATCAATGAGGACCTGGGCGAGTTCCTCCGTCACCTGAACTATGACAAAGAACAACAAGAGTACATGCATTGGCTCAGCAGTGTCAAGGACTTTGTGGAAGCTAAGTGATTTGGCAAACTAGCAAACCGAGAGCAGCAGCAGCAGCAGCGGCGGCAGAAGCAGCAGCAGCAGCAGCAGCAGCGGCGGCGGCAGGAGCAGCAGCAGCAGCAGGAGCAGCAGGATCCAGCAGAGTGCAGCTGGGCAGTGGCAGCAGAGCAGCGCCTGCATTGGCTCAGCAGCGTCAGGGACTTTGTGGCGGCACAGTAAACTGGCAAACTGGCGTACCGAGAGCAGCAGCAGCAGGAGGAGGAGCAGCAGAATGCAGCCGAGTGCAGTTGAGCAGTGCAGTGCCTGCATTGGCTCAACAACGACAGCAGCACTCCAAGAGGATTGGACCTCTGTTTCTGGAATCCAGGATGTGGAACAGCAGCAGCGGCAGCAGCAGCGGCGGCGGCGGTAGTTGGAAGGGACAAACCGGGAGCAGAAGCAGGGGCAGCAGCAGAGGCAGCAGCAGCTAGCCGATATTTGGCAATGGGCAGCAGCAGGGGCAGCAGCAGCAGCAGGGGGCTTAGGCAACTGAGCGGTATGAGCAGCGCAGCACATTCGGGTCATTGGGTGAGCGAAATCAAGGATGGTGCGGGTGCGGCCCCGGTGCCCAGGAAAAAACAGAATAACAGCGGCACCATTTTTGGTCAGCAGACCTTGCAGCGGCAGCAGTAGCAGCAGTGGCGGCTGGAATTGCAAAATGCCTGTGCCACATCAGCAGCACTGCATTCGCATCATTGGCCAGACAGCGTGTGCGTGCTTGTGGGTGCGTATTAGGACAGCTAAAGCGGCAAGAAGCAGCAGCAGCAGCAGTACCCAGCAGCAGCGCAGGTAGTCCCAGGCTTCAAGTCGCAGCTGCAGCAGTAGCAGACATAAGTCAACTTCCGAGCGGTGGTAGCAATAGCAGCAGCAGCAGCATCTACAGAAGTAAGACTTCATGATTGTTTGTGAACATTGCAGCATTGCTGCGGATGCCTGGGCGGCATGGCGACTGAGTCAGCATGTCCAATGGTTTTTGGGGCCCCGGGCTTCTGGTCGGCTCGGCTAGGGGCTGCTGTCAGATAGCTGACTTGCTGCTAACTTTCGGCGGCTGACTTACTGCGCTTCTGTTGCTTTGTTGAAACATGTGTAATGGTTCAAGCTCAGCCGGGCACTCGTTAGGTTCATACAAAGACTTTGATTACATTGTACTGTGGCAGGTGCAGACCTGCAGCATACAGCTGTCCTGGTGATGGCTGGCAGGCAGACAAATGTGTGCTTATGAAACTAATATCCTCAAGTTGCACGACAAAGCCTTCGCAAAGAGATCACTGGGCGCTTGCAGAATTGTCGGCCCCGCGCGTTTGCATGCTTTGACACTGTCAGTGACGGTACAGGCCACGTTGTCAACGCAACAAGGCTTCAATTTGCAATAGCTATTTACAAACATTTTGTTCTCCGAAGGCTCCACAGTCTTGATCGCAAGCGCATTGCTTTCGTGGGTACTTGGATTGATATATCGAATTCACAAAGTACGTAAGCATGAGTTTTTCATCAAGCTCTCCTGCAGCTGGGTCAGGACCTGACGAGGGGCGAGTAATGGAGGAGGTGACTGCTGCGATCTGCTGTGCGTGTACACAAGCACACGAGAGCCTCGAACTCACACCCCACCATGCATGCGATAGGTGCAAGCAACGCTGAGGATGCAGTACATACAAGAATTCTACCAGGTATCGCACTGCGCAGCATCATCCAATAGCAACAGCTGTAGCTGCAGTAGCTCTTGGAGCAGAAGCAGTGGGCTCTTGTGTTTCCGTCAAAGCACATGTAGCCGCCTTGTACAAATCCAACTCAGGATTTTCATATGCTGATGAACAGCCTGCTAGCGCAGCCTGCTACCCCATGCAGTCGTGCACGGATTTCACCAGCACCACAGCCCAGCACAGTCTTCCGAGCCAGTCCTCGCGGCTCAGCCAATACTGTTATGCTGTTGCAGACTGTACGGGACCAATGCTTCAAGCTCTGCATTTCCAGCCCGGGCAGCAGCCTCAGCAGCAGCGACCAGAAGTGCTTGAGTAGATGCATGGATAGATACCAAGACGTGAGTCCTGCTTTCCATAGTCCGTGGGCCTGCAATTCGAGTCAAAATTTTGAGTTTCTTGACTAAATGCATTGGCCAAACTCAGCAGATTGTGCTGCTAAGGTCCCGGTGATATGCTACATCAGGTTCTAGTAGAATCGGGACACGGAACGCAGCAGAGGTTGCCAGCTGAAGCCCCTATGTGCTACATTCTTTCAACATATCGGATTAGTGGCAGCCCCTTGCATGCAGCATGCAGCAGTTGGCTTGGCATCCTATTTTCCTTGAGCTGAACTCCATAACCGACATATGACACTTGTGCAATACAGTGCAAGTGGCAGCGGCATTGCAGTCAATTTCAGAGTCAGCCTTTGCACGGCTCGCCTTTGCTCACCAGCTGCTTTAGAAATATTTGCACTTATCGAGCGTAGCTCTTATCCCATGGTTGCTTAAGGCCTGAATGTTACTCCTGTCAGTGACTCCTCACCAATCATGTCTAACCCATCTTGGGTGGCGACCCAAGCACTGCAGCTTTGTGAGCAGTTGCATTGGGTTATTGCTTGTTGCATTAGCTTGTGTGTCTGTAGCTCATCCCCTGCTGGCATATGTTTGATGTTTGAACTACTGCAGGCTACAGGTATCGTAACCAAGGCTGTTCTAGGCATGCAAGGCATGCAGTGACATCCCAAGCGCTAGACCCAGGAGCGAGCATTCTGATGGCCTGACAGATAGTAGCCATGCAGCAGTTTTGTATCTGTGAATAGCAGCAACTTTCTTGCTTGGAGACAGATGTCATCAGCTCGAGGTCTTTCGCGCAGCAGCAGCAGCACCAGCAGCAGCAGTGACAGCCCAAGGGCTAGCGTTTTCTTGGCCTGACAGTAGTAGCAATCCAGCAGTAATGATCTGTTGATAACAGCTTTCCTGCTTGGAGACAGACAGACAGATGTCAGCAGCCTGAGGTCTGGCGAGCAGCAGCACCAGCAGCAGTGTTGGAGGCGCCTGCAATAATTGCATTTATACGCAGGAAGCCAGTATACAGCAGCGCCAGCAGCAGCAGCAGCAGCAGCACCAGTAGTAGCAGTGTTAGAGGCACCTGCAACCCTCAATCAAGCATTCTGCAAAATGCCAGTATACAGTCTGGCAGCAGCGGCACCACCAACTTGTCACAACAATAAACACAGCTGGTGGTTCGGGCAGCGTTCAGGGCGTCAGGGTGCCATGTGCTTGAGGGTGCGGCAGCAGCAGCAGCAGCATTGTGTGTGTTCATGGGTGGCTTACAAACGGGCTGAGGAAGGAAGTAGCGGGGCAATGCTGCGTTCCTGGCAGCATTCGTTGCAGGAGGTTGTGCCTCTTCTTGGGTGTGCATTTTCTATTGGATAAGCGTGTAGTGATGGTGTTGTTGACATTTTCATTGCTGTGACTTCGAGACAGTATGATTTGTGCTGGTGTGAGGAGTTGCTGTTGTTTGATTCTGAGCAGCAACAGTGTTACACTTACTACTGCAGCATTTTACTCTGCATTCTATGTTGCATGAGCCAAATTCCACTTACCACGGTTCTGAACCGGCAGCAGCTGATGGTGCTTGTTGCACATCCTGCGTAGGATGCTTTCAGTTGTTCAACAACAAGGCTTGTGGCGTTTCTTCTGATTTTTTACTTGATACACTGTTTCACTTGAAGTGAAAGAGACAGAGCCAATGTAACAAGATGCACTGGCAAGAAAGCTGCAGGCCATGCTAAATGTGCAGTGCACCGTGTCGGATGTCACGGTTCCATCATGTCTCTGCGAGCACCTCCCGCAGGAGCTCTGCTGCCTCCTCTTCTACTGCTGCCTTCCCTGCCCCCTTAACCCCTAAACACTGCTGCTGCTGCCGGCGCTCCTGCTCATCGCTATCTACATCACTATCCCCACCACCACCTTCCCCTCTGCTGTCACTGCTTCTTTGCTGCTGTTGCTGCTGCTGCTGGTGCGGTTCTAACCCCTTTACGCCCTTACGGCCCTTTCTACTGCTTTCCATCCCTACTGCTGCTGCTGCTGCTGTTCCTGCCGGGCCCTGTGCTTCCTCCCTAGCCCGCTTGCCCAGTGTCCGCAGAGCTTGCTTCTGTTCCTGTGACAAATCAGGTATCGCTGCATCGATGAACCTATTTGCTGCTGCTATGTTCAATGAAGTTCCAGGTCGGTTGCGAGCCAGGTCATCTGCAGTTACTGCTTTCTTGACTTTCTTTTCATACGCTGCTAGGCGCTCCTGTTGGCAGATTGAGAGTCAGCACAGCAGGAAAACAACATGTTTGTAACGTGTGCAACAAGTGCGAAAGCGTAGAGGTGCAGCGACGGTACAACAGGTTAACAATCTCGAAGCATTGGGTGCAATGTATCAGACACCAGTTGGGACGTGTATACTGTCAGACAGGTCAATTGCTGTGGCATTAAGCTAAATATATGTGGCCAGGCGTTCCCGCTGCTGCTTTCCCAGGACCAGATTTCCCAGGACTAAAAACTCAGGCAAACACAGACGCTTGCAGTACCCGGACTGTCACAAGCAGTACAGGGCTAACACAAGCAACAGCTGTAAAGCATGGCCAAGTCAGATTTACAACATTGGCAACCCCCCTGCATGACTGGCTCCCCAGTTCCACTGTGCTGCTACCACATAGTACCTTGCATAGGGCTTAAACGGACAACCCCCTCTCATCTCTTCAGGGGCAGGAGAGGGCGGTAGGGTGCGTGGAGGCATACATGATGTCACACACAAATCCCTTCCTCCCCACATACGCAGGTGATTAGTGTGACACTATCTTTGAAACCATGCATGGATACAGGCAAGCCAGCTTTGTTCACCAGCCTGCATGCTTCTACCTGTGCTTGCATTTCAATAGACACAAAGTTTTTATGAAGTTTTTACTTCTGTTATGGATCATTCGGTGCAATCATTCAGTCAAACAACGCTTGCAGGGCATAAGCTTACCAGCTCTTTCTGCAAAGGGTGGTTGTCCATCTTAGCTGCTGCTAGCTTCCGATGCAACTGATATAACGTTACGACTGACTGCGCCAATGCTAGATGCACCTTCACGCGCTCTAGAGGAGTCAGCTGCAACAGAAAGCAGCACGTACAAACTGGTCAAAGCAGGTCAGCAAGCAAGACCGGGACAGGACTGAGGTAGGCCTGTGCGGAAGAATTATAAGGCTGTGACTGCTGTTGTGTCATCACGCAAGAACAGCTAACGCTAGCAGCACTGGATTGCGGCTACAACTGATGTTCATTCAACTGATGTTCAACTGATGTTTTCAACTGATGTAAAGTACACAGCCAGGGCATTGGATGCTGTGCCAGAGATCATGATGTCAACACTATACGCTGCTGGAGACACAGTGAGAAGAGAGTCTAGTGAAAGTACCTGCTGTGATATCTGTTTTGGTGCAGCTTCCAGGAACGGCTGCATGTGCTGCTCTAGGTCATCCAGTGCGGCCTGTGAGTTTCGAGGCAGTGTGAAATCAGTGTCGAACAGCGGAAGCGGCTGTTGCTGCAGTGGCGCTGTAGGCAGCTGCTGAGTGCTTGATAGCTACAGTACACAAGCCTAGGGCGCATATGATGAGAGGTGTCATCGTACGCCTGCGTAACAGACCTTTACAGCGCGCATTTGTTCCATAGTTTCCTCCGGAACATCCATCTTGCGCTGTCTGGCGAGCTTTTGCCAACACCAAGCTGGTTGCAGGTGTAATGGTGATTTGAACCGTGCGGTGCTGTACGCGTAACCCAAGGGACACAGAGAGCCTCTAGTAAACCGGTCCAACAGGGTAGCTGCTGCGCATTATGCTATGGGACAACGGAACACCACACGGAACGCTGCAGATGGACCGCCACTGTTAAGGCTGCGCAAACTTACTAGGGCTGCAGCCAACTACTGTCGATAGTTCATTGAAGCTGTGTACACTTACAAGGCTCCTGTAGACAGTATAGCGTTAGTAGCTGCCCCATGAGTTTGATGAAAGTTTCTATCCCACCTGTGTCCCTCGTCTAAGCGTTGCATGGCAGCTTGATGCTGTGAACAGGTCACATATATAATCAGGATGAGGATACTGTGTAGATCGGGACCACAGCTGCAGCTGGGGCGGGCGTCAGTACCTTGCAGACCAACAGCAGTCTACAAGCTTCAGCAGCATGGTAAGGCATTATTAGATGCCCGCGGCGCCTCCATTAACACAAAAACATGATTCAGTATGCGTCTACGCAGGGCTAATGAGCTTTCCGTCGCAAAGCAGCGCAGTACAGCTCGGTAACAGCAGAGCTCCATACTGCAGCAGCAGACACAGTCGCAGACGAGCGATAGCTCACGCAGCAGCGACGGAAGAAATCCAATACGACAGTACGCCCGGTGACTGGAGTGATTTGAAGCACCGCAGCAGGAACAGGTGCGCCTCATACGAGAGAGAGAGAGACACACACTTTGCTCAGCATCGCATGGTACTTGCAGAACATTAGAGGGAGAATGTGTGTGAAAGTGGGAGCTAGGCTCCACCAGCCTTCACATTCTCCACTGGCCGCAGCACTCGGTGGTGAATGCGGATTGAGAGTATCCACATGTAACTGCCATATTCAGAAATAGCACATAGCACAAATGATGTACCTGTTTCTTGTGTGCAGATACGTGAACCTGCTGAACCAACAACACGCAATTGAAGATTTCGTGGAGTTTTATCAGACTGATGGTGGCCTGGCTGCAGTGTATATCATGCACCCCAATGGGCACACCCTCGAGATCAACCTGCAGGTAAAGCTGTCAGCAGCAGTAGCAGCAGTAGACTCAGCATGATGCAGAGTATAGCGGCTGTATGCAAAATAGCCGGAATTTTGCAAGAAAGCACCAAGTCTCGTGGCGAAGAGGCTTTGTAGTAGCAGTCTATCAGACAGATAACAGGCTGCTCGGCGAGCAGCCACCACGGATGGGCATACGCTTCAGAAACCAATCAGGCGAGATCAAACGTGGCACTAACACCACTATCAGCAGCCATGCAAGTGATAGGCTGCAAATCAGTACTGCGACAGTCAAGACATTGAGTCAGGGCCTCTTGTGTCAGCAGTAGTAGCAGTAGATACAGCGTAATGCGGAGTAGTAATGCGGAGTAGTAATGCGGAGTATGATCAGAAATATAAGACAGCAATGCACCAAGTCTCATGGCAATCAAGCTTTGTAGCATGAGTTTATTGGACTGATAAGGCCTGCACAGCTGCCACCATGAATAAGCATCCTCTAGAAACCAGTCAGGCGAAATACAACGTGGCGCAATAACCAGTACTCTGGCAGTAAAGACATGCCAATGTTGACCCGAGCGTGCCAACATCTTCGGACTGTGCTTGATCCCGATGTAACCGCTGCTGCTGCTGCTTGCTGTTAGGGCGCTACCATCACTCGGTGGCTGACGCCGGAAGGCAAGGACTTGCTGTTTACACGATCAGATGTAACATATGCACCTGGAGAGCCAATCAAGTAAGTGGAATTAGCATATTACTTGCATGTTTGTTTTCAGCTGCATTGTAGGCCTGCAACCATGTGTGATGCAGTTCCTGCACATTCAGAGACTAATCGGCGATTGCCTGTGTCTGTGTTCGTTTCGTGCACTTCTGGCATCTTCTTGGCATCAGCTTGCTTTCCCTCAGTCGCTTTACAGATTGTTTGAGACATCTATATACAACGGTTGTGCATCTGCACTGCAAACTTGCCTAGCATATTCTACACGATCGCTGTTTGCCTTTCTGTGTGTCTGTGTGTTGTGCAGTTCTGGCATCCCACTTGCTTTCCCTCAGTGGCGTGAGGGACCACTGCCGTTCAACGGATTCGCTGACAAGCTACAGTGGGAGGTGGTGGGAGCGGTAAGACACACCACTCTATTTGTTTTGTTCTGTCATGAGTGTTTATTGTGTTTTTTCCTACATAACATGTTCATATATGTTTTGTCAAGAGTGATAAGTTTCACAATTTTCACAATTTTTTTCTCAAGAATGTCTGAACTTTCAACCTACTTGCTGGCAGAATGAGTTCCAGTCGCATGTGAAGTTTGGCTTTCAATGGCGGCTGCAGTGGCGTGCCGAACTGCTGACACAGCAGGGCAATTGACTGCTGCTTGAAGCGCTTTAGTGTTGGTCAGCTCCAGGTCATCAACGGCACGCCTATCTGCTGCACCCTACAGGATTTAGATTTTGAGTTTGTGAACAAACTGGCGGGCCCAGATGACTTCACAGAGGGGCGTGCAGAGTTGTTGCTGGATGAAAACGGCCAAGCTCTGGTGCCACCACCAATCGGGATCATTGACGCTGATGACTTTGCTGATGAAGGAGTGCTGGATGACATCAATAAAGGTGGGGTTTGAAGCGGGTACCTGTCTGCAAGTTGCTTTCTTTTGGAATATTGAAGACTTTCACGGGGTGCAGAATGAGTATGAAGGTCGTTCAGAGAGCTTGCAGTGGTCTGTAGTGATTGTAAGTCTCAAGATCTGTGTGTGGTTGGTTTGATGACCAACTACTATCATCAATACTGATACATTTCTGACGAGGGCGTGCTGGATGAAGTAGATGAAAGGTGGGGTGTGACGGGGGTACCTGTCTGGAATTTTTGAGTGATGCGATGCCTAAGCCACCTCGCAGGTGCACAGTACGTGTAAAGGTTGTTTGAGTAGCTTGCTGGTGATCTGTAATATGTCTGTGCTAGTTGTAAATCACCAGCTTGTTGGCCTGACCACCAATTGGGATTATTGACGCTGATGAGTTTGCTGATGAAGGAGTGCTGGATGACATAGATAAAGGTGGGGTTTGAAGGGGGTACCTGTTGGTGTGTTGGTATTCACCCTGTCAGTGCCTTTCCTCAGCTGCGACTACGCATTGCAACGCAAGCATTACTAGGATCAGCTCCTTATGACTTGCCTGTATCCAGCAATGTTTGCCAGTGAGCTGAGGGAGTCAAATGTCTGGGCCCTGCTCAGAGTACGAGGGATGCAGTCCATACCTGCAGGCCACACATAAGAGACCTTGTCAATAAGCAGGCGGGCATGCTACAGACCCGGTGAAACCCAGTGCCATAACACAGTACCAGGCAGCTGCTTGCTTCTGCAGTGAAACCATCAGGGTACGAATGAACCAATGCGGCGATATAATCCTGGAAGGTGTCATGCAAGTAACATGCAAGCAACCTGCTGTTGCTGCAGCTATGGTTGTCTAAAAGTTGACTTTCTTGGCCTTCTCTTTTGTAGGTTCCAGCCCTCTTGCCCCCTTGGGGACGTGAGCGGACGGTAGGGATTGCGGAGTCCCCTCGACACACACATTACTCTCTCTCAACTTTCGCTAGCGCTCTATCAAAAGCGCTACGCGGAGTTCATTCATTCACTCGTACTTTCATTCATTCATTTGTGTAGGTTTGGATGCCGTCTATGCTGAAGAAGAGGCAGAAGAGCTTCCAACAAAACCCAAGCCCAAAGCCCGGGGCAGAAAGCCCAAAAACGCACAACCTGAAGCAGACGCAGCAGCAGCAGCAGCAGTAGATTCAGATCAAACTGATCAAACCTCGGACATCACAGATCTGGCTGTAGAAGCTGGATCTGAGGATGAGCTGGCTGCTGCTGGCAGCAGCAGCAGCAGCGGCGAAGAGGATGAGGCTGCTGCTGCTGCTGCTGCTGAGGGAGAGCAGGAAGATGTGGAGACGCTGGATGAGAATGAGCTTGATTATGGAATCATTGAGGATCCGGCACCTTATGTTATGCTGAGGTTGACCGACACGGAGGAGACACGCAGAATATGGCCACACAAGTTTGAGCTGCTATATAAGGTAATTGTAGCTCGTGACTGCTTGCAAATTACGCTATTGTAAGTTCAGGCTTCCCCATGAAATCATTGAAGATCCGGCACCTTATGTTATGCTGAGGTTGAGCGATACGAAAGAGATACACAGAATATGGCCACACAAGTTTGAGCTATTGTATAAGGTAATTGTAGCTTGTTTACTGCTTGCTGCAAGTTGTGCAATTGCTAGTTCACACGGAGATAAAGAACTTTCAAACAAGATTCGACATGGCTGCTGCTGCTGCTTATCACTGTGATAGAGACAGGTGAGTTCCTGACTCAAAAGAGATGAGTGCTTGACAGGGTTTCATCTGGTCTTGTCCTTTGTTGGTTTCAATCGGTTTCCTAGTGGGTATGGAGAGCACCATTCTGGATGGTGAAATATCCATGAAACTTCTCTCGCTCAAAAATAAAAGTGGGCTTGTCAACCGGGCTGCTGCTGCTGCTGCTGCTGCAGATCACTCTGATGGAGACATACGAGTTCCCAGACCCTAAAGCCGGCTTCCCAGCAGGGCTACACGAGTGGGACGGGTCAAACATCCGACATTCCAATATGAAATCCACAATTTTACAGCATTCTTGACTTGGCTGCTGCTGCTGCTGCTGCTGCTACTGCTGCCGCAGATCACTCTGATGGAGACAGACGAGTTCCCAGACCCTAAGGCGGGCTTCCCAGCAGGGCTACACGAGTGGGACGGGTCAAACAGGCCCTTGAGACCTGAGCATGAAGAATTTCTGGAAGCACTGGATTCAGGAGATGAGGAGGCAATCCAGGTAACAAAAGTAACATAAATAACATGTTACTTCTGTCTGGTGTCATCTTTGTGTTTCATGCTATGCTGGTTGTGGAGGATACA
>NSMO01000470.1:1774-15812 GCA_002588565.1 Coelastrella sp. UTEX B 3026
GGTGGCAGACACATTGCTGGGCTATCACTCGGAGGAGGGTGAGTACACAGCACTGTAGAACAGTATAGCTTGTGCTGTTGTTTAATTGTGATGCTGCAACAGTGTTCTGCGGCAGACTGTGTGGTGTCCCCAGCATGGTGGTGGCTACTCCGGGGCATGGTAGTGTGTCCCGACCGCCCATCCAGCTGTCACCAAGAGCTGGATGGCAAAAGGTTGTGGATGAGAACGGCCGTGTATGCATGAGCTCAGTGAAGTACCAAACCGTTCACAACACAGAGTACTGAGGGTCTGCAGGTTGAGGCTTGCATCTGCCTCATTCACAGAGAACTGATTTGGGTTGTGTGACGTTGTCTGTGGCATAAAATGTGACTCGTGCTACATTTGACTAGTGCTTGCAGCTGGGTCCTAGGCAATCAAGCCTCTATTGACAACCAACCTGTGTGTGCAATTCTGCTGACCTGCCGCAGGCTGGACTGGTTTGCTTGACTTGGTGCTGGGCCACTACGGTATTGAGGTAGAAGAAGAGAACATTGTGCTGTTTGTGGGCATCATCCCCATTGCCATTGATGTGTGGTTCAAGTACTGGATCTTCACCGGGCTGAACAAGATCTCACCAGGGGCTGTCGTTACAATCAAACAGCTGGATAGGCACTGAGAGAGAGCTACAGTTTAGGGATGGCATGGCTGAGGGTGTTATACACAGAGGCTGTGGGTTGCTGTGTGTAAAAGAGATTGAGCCAGTGTGTGATTAGACAGGTTTGTGCCGTCCAGGTGGTTGCTGCTTACCAACATAAGGACGGGGTCTTGTGTCTTGACCAGAGCCATTGCATTTTGTGATGGATTATCGCAGCCAGACGGTGAGCCCATGTTCGTGCCATATTTTGAACATCTCCTTGTCAAGTTCTGTTGTTCAACGCCAGTGCTTTGATAAGTAGTGGTGTCTGTTGCATAAATGCAAAACCACTGTTGTGTGGAAGTGCTGAGCTGTGTGGTGTGAGTGCTGTTGTGATCATGTTCAAAAGTAGTGCTTGTGAAACATTGACAGTTGATATTGGGGGGCAGACAGGCTCGTCGTGACTGCTGCGGAACTGTCCAGCAGGGTCACGTGCCGGTGTGGTGCTGCTGTGTAGTGCAGAGCAGCCTCTGTGACAAGTGCAGCGCCCAACATGCCTGTTTGGCTCACCCATATGGGTCTGCTTTTGGAGGCATGAACCGTATCTGGCTCTTATGGCTTGCACTTCAAAGCAAGTCGCATCCAGTACAAATGCAGTGGCCGCTTTCAGTTCTGGCAGCGGCGGCCGCCTCCAGTACTCACTTCTAGTACTACACCAGATAGTCGCATGTGCTGCACAGTTGCTGGCTTGGTCTGCCTCGAACGTCCGAGAGATACAAACGGACCGCTGTGCCGGGACTTCAAATCTTTTGTTCAGCAAGCCTGCAAACGGTCGTAATCGGCTCTCGGCTTTGTTGAGGAAATTTGTTATGTCTGTAATAGGTGCAGGTATCAAACCGTCGACCTTTCTGGCTGCTGACCTGGACACGGTCCCTGCATCAGAGAGGACAGCCGTAGGCGTAGCTGCACTCACTCGCCGGCAATGCGATGCAAGCCTCCGTGTATACTTGCAGCCTCCATCGGCATTGTGCGCAGCAGCTGCCAAAGACAATCATACAAGGTAGCAGGCTCCAGCAGCAACTTTGCAGACAGCAGAAATGCTGTGACAGCAGCTCATGGGTGGCCCGGGTGAGCAAGCAAGACGAGCGGGAGCAGATTGTGCGTATACAGCAGCAGGCAAACGGCAGGCAGCAGTCCAGCAATGGACTAAGCAGTACGGAGCCGCTACTGCCTGCGCCAGCACAACAACAGACTGCAGAAGCGCACCTGCTAGATATGCAGGTCTACAAGGTGCGGTGCCTGCCACACATCCTGAACAGTTTTTGATCTTCTGGAGTGCGCTTTGCTTCAACATTAGCGCATGACAGGCCTTTCACCTGAATGGTCAGCGCTGACCTATGTAGGAACCTTATGCACTTGCCATGCAATGTTCTCAGCAGCCTGCAGGACAGCAACAGTGCAGGCGGCATAGACCATGTACATCATTCTGAAGCAAGCCAAAGGCAAAGGCACTTGACCGACTGCAGGACTGGAGCAGTCGGCTACTGCAGTGCTGAAGTCTGCGTCCATTGTAGCTCAGCAACCGCTAACTGATGGGGGAGCTGTTCGCTGTCCTGCAGGGCGCAAAGCTAGCTCCAGCTGTAGCTGCTGTAGCTTTCGGCTTGGCTATACGGTACCTGGCCCCCATACCTGAAGGCGTCAGTGAACAGGTATGACGCAGACACTCAACAGCAAGTGGTTTATCAGCTCATCAAGCTGCAAGCTCCCCAACCGCCTTCTTACTAAGGTGCTACAAGACTCTCCGTTCACCAATGTCTTGCTGTCGACCTCACGTTATCCCACAGCAACAAATATCGAGGTTCACAGCCTCGTGCTGACTCACTTACTTCGTGTCGCGGTTTGCAGGCATGGTCACTGCTGGCGCTGTTTGCTACCATGGTCTCTGGCTTGGTTCTGGGACCCTTGCCTACTGGTGCCTGGGCTTTCTTGGGCGCAACAGTGGGCCTGGCAACACACACACTGACGTTTCGTGACATGTTTGCAGCAGCAAATAACACAGTAGTGTGGCTAGTAGTGGTGTCATTCTTTCTGGCAAAGGTGAGCAGCAGGAGAGCTTTCCTGCAGGCATTTGCTATCTTGCTGTTGTGTCTACTGCATATGCCTCCCTACTGCAGGTGCTGTGACATCTGGTGATAGGGCTGCAGTCACACACAGGGCGCCCAGCTGTTGTATTGACTACTTCATCAACGGCTCATGAGCAGCAAGCTTTGGGCCTTCGCAGGTCGTGGGCACTACAACAACCAGGGCCCTTCCATGCTACAGTGCTAGCACCACTAGCTGACCTTTCCACAAGCTTATCATTCCTGAGCTGCTGTTGGTGCTCTGAATCTTACAGGGGTTTGAGAAGACAGGTTTGGGTGAACGTATTGCCAATCAGCTGCTCACCATCTGTGGCAGCAATACGCTGGGGCTAGCTGTTGGGCTTGCAGCAGCCGAAGCTGTACTGACACCAGCAGTAGCTAGTACCACGTCCAGAGCAGCAGGCATCTTTATGCCAGTGATCACATCTGTATCACAATCAGCTGGGAGTATGCCTGGTGAGCATGGAAGCAGTCAGCTGGTTGCAGCAGTGGCTCCCAGAAAGGTGTCTGTCAGCATCACGCCGTACCATAACCAGTATATAGCGCAGATCTGTGTGCATCATGTGCAAGTGCTGTCTCAAACACTGCTATGGGTGACTTGTTACGTTCAGCAGTGGCTTGACAGCAGGGCTTGCCCTGCTTTATGGCATCGTAAGGCACATTTGCAACATTTTCCACAGTTACCGATCAACTGCTGTGCTCTGCAGGTGAACCCAGCCGAAAGAAGCTGGGTGCTTTCTTAACACAATCACAGTTTCAAGCCAGTGCCCACAGTAGCAACCTTGTTATGACAGCAGCAGCGCAGAACCTGCTGTGCCTCCAGTTAGCTACCAGTATAGGAGTCGACATCAAAGATCCCTTCATGACCTGGCTGTCGGGGTCGTGTGTTCCTGCAACAGTAGGTGAGTGGTGTATGTGGGGCATCAGTGGCCCACGGATGCAGACTGCGGTGTCACTGCCAGGTCATTCTGTTGGGTGGCAGTCACTGTTGTAGGTCTCTTGTTGGCACTTACTACTGTACTTTGTGCCAGTCAGCGTGGTTACTGCACACAGTAGCCATGCGCACGACAATATTCTGCATCCTGAAAACCGGCCGGCACTTGGTTGTGGATTGTTCCATGATGTGTCGCCGGAATCGTCTGCCACATCGCCCTTATGTTTCACATGCAACCTGTAGGTGTTCTGTTGACACCATGCCTGCTGTACTGGCTGTGGCCGCCAACCATCCGCAGCACACCAGAAGCTCCTGCAGCTGCAGCAGCTCGCTTGAACCAGATGGGGCCAATGTCTACGGACGAGAAGGTTATGGCAGGTGCTGTCATACTAGCTGTCACACTTTGGGTAGGTGCGGCGCACGGACGCGCCAGCTGGCCGCAACCCCGGATAAGTGGTTGCCTCAGTCTCCAGCATGTACTGCCAGCGGATGGCGTCTGTCCTGCAGTGGCATACCTGAGCAATCCTGCCGTTGGCACTTATACTTCGATATTGAGGTCTCGTTGTGTGGGTGTTGCAGGTTTTTGGCAGCCAGGTTGGCATTGAACCTGTGGTTGCCTCTATGCTTGCTCTGAGTGTGCTGCTGTTCAGTGGAGTGTTGAAGTGGCAGGACTGCCTATCCTGTACACCAGCTTGGGACACCTTGGTGTGGTTTTCTGGTAAGCATGACTGCTGTGATGATTTGCTCATGCATGCGGTAGCGCTACACAATCATGGTCATCTTTGTGGCCAACAGCAGGTGTGCAGTGCATGTGGTGGTGCTTGCAACTCTGAGCTGCAGCTGTGGTTGCCGCAGGGGTTGTGCTAGCTGCGCACGATGCCTGCGAGCGTGTGCTGTCATCAACCTACATGTTTGCACCACTGATGCACCATCAGGGTAGCAGCATTGGACAGTCCGTGTGTCTGGTTGCTGCTTTCCCGCAGTGCTGATTAGCATGTCACTGGGACTGCAGTCTCTGGGAGTAATTGATGTTTTCAGTGGCTGGGCTGGGGCCCAGCTGGGACATTTGGATCTTCCCTGGCCCCAGCTGTTTGGGCTGCTACACATGCTGTTCTTTGCCATGCACTATCTCTTTGCTTCACAAACTGCCCATGTTGGAGCTTTGTACGCAGCCTTTTGCTCGCTGATGACAACAGCAGGTGGGCGCAAAGACCAGCTGTATGTTGTCAGCCCTGTCAGAGCACCCAGCAACCTGCTGTCCCTGCAGAGGCTGTATGGCTGCAGCTTCAGGAACGCTCAGAGTTGCTGTTATGCAGCACGGTGGTAAACCGTATGGTGGCAGTGCACTTGTTGTGTTGCAGACATGTGTAGCTTGGCAGCCTTCCATTCAGTACATCTGATACATCTCAAGCATGGTTGTCCTGTGCTATTGAAGGCAAGGCACGTCCCAGTACAGCGTTTACAAAAGCTTGAGACAAGCTGAGGCTTGAGAAACACTGCAGAAGCAGTGAGCTGTGCTATGCTGTGCATGCAGGGGTGCCGCCTCAATTGGCTGCCATGTCCCTGGCGTATAACGTCAACCTGTTCGGGAGCCTGACACATTACGCTTCTGGTCAGGCAGCTGTGTACATTGGTCCTGGATTCTTGAAGAATGAGGATGTGTTTGTACAGGGTGCAGCATGCGCTGTGGCTTCCTTGGCGTTGTGGAGCACAGTCGGTATGGTGTGGTGGAAGTTCTTGGGCTGGTACTGACTGTTATCACCTCAAACTCGATTCATCTCTTGCTGACAAGGACTGTGGCTGTTGACAGCCTGAATTTCGGCCCAGGGCGTGTGCTGGGCGGGACCCCGGGTATCATTTTGTGTAACAGTTTGTAACAACATTTGAATTCTCCAGCCCGCTACAAATAGAAGCGGTACGAGTACCCTTCTATAGTTAGGCTACGTCATGAGGCAACATTCCTGCCTGCATGTTGCATCAGCGGTTCCAAACAGGCCAAATTGAGCGCGCGGCGGGAACAAGACACTTCATCACATTCCGTGCTTGCCTGCATACACGTGCACAGATTGAGGTCACAGACCCTTGTCAATATGGCAGACCTCATGCGTATGCTGGAGAATTACTCACGCCAGACCAAACAGCAAGGTCCGCGCCTGTGCAGGAGTGCTGCATCTGCAACGCTGTTCTTTGTCGGCAGCTGCGTCGACAGGCAATATTTAGCATGTGCCGTTTATGCGCTCAATATCTCGTACAGCCACGTATGTTGGGCGTGTCTGCTATCAGTTGTACAGCAGGTGCTGCTTGTATTGATAAGTGCCCTAAAACTGTGACACCTTGCCTGCAGAGGACAAGATTAGCCAGATCAAACAGCAAGAAGAGTCATTGCTGCAGGTAAGCACTGGGAGGCCAGCAACTTCAGCATTGCTGGTAGCTTGTGTGAGGTGATGGCCAACTGCAGCAGTGTGTACTGCTTCTGACAGATGCATGCCATGATATCAGTTATCAGCATACACAATCAGCGCAGGCAATACCTAGTCACCTTTCAGAGACCAAGATTTGAAGTGCTTCTGTGATGACAGTGTTCTGGGCCCTTGATGTGATGTGTTTGCGTCAGCATTGCAACCTTGGCGGGTTGCAGGAACATCAGCAGGCACAAGGCCTTAGGCACCTGTGCATGGTCAGCAGCCCACCTTGTCAACTCAGCTTGGACATGTCAGGCGGCATGCGTATTCTCCTGTAGCTGTATACCTGTGGCTGTTCAACAAGGTGACCATGTTCAGAGCAATGTGCTGCTGTTTTGTGCAGGAACTAATAGGGTTGCGTGCCATCAACGCTGAGAAGAAGCGAGTGCTAGCCGACACACAAGCAAGGTGTGGGGAGGTGCTTTCGGACCTCCAGCAGAAGCGGACAACGTTGGCAGAGAGCAAGGTAACAGCTGTTGCTGCAGCAGAAGAGAGGCCATTGCCAGGCTGGGTATTGGGAGCGTGCTGCAAGCAAACTGCTGTGGGTGTAGCGCGCCCTCCATACGGCAGCTACTTTAGCAACCCCTGTATACTCTGCCAAACTGTGTTGGCTGGTATCCATGCAAACCTTGGTCTTTCACTGTCTCATAGCAACAGTCGATTTGGCGGTCTTTGGTCACAGCTCCGCATATGCTTGCTGCAAGGATATCTGGCAGCATCTGCGGCCCTGTCGCTGGCACTTGTCAGCCAGCAGAAGCCCCACCATGCCATTGGCAGACAATATTTCCGTGATTGATTGCAGTCACAGCACCACTGTGCCTTTCTCATATCTGCAGGCAGCAAATGAAAGCACAAAGCAAATCATAAGTCAGACACAGGAACAGCGGCAGCAGCTATGGGACCAGTTGCAGCAGCTGCGTGAAGATTTCATAGTTGCATGCGGCACGTCAGACACAGAGACATGCAATATGCTGGATCAGCTAAGGGCTAGCTTACAAGCTTTACAGCAGGCTTTGCAGCTACCATGTTCTGACTGATACTGATGGGGCAGCAGGAGCAGTCACTGTGACAGGATGGCAGCAATGTCAATGCAGAAGCTGGCGCAGCTGTTGTAGGCCCCCTGCAGTAGGTTACTGTTGTGTGATGATTGAGGAACCATTGGGACAGTCACGGCAGTGCATGCATGGATGAAGGATGATGACAGATCGTACACAGGCAGGGCTGGCCTTACAGATTGGCAGCCAACAGTTCGTCTCTTGCCAGCAACAGCAGGGTATAGCACCTAACTATCGCAGGCATCAGTCAGTGATTGTATGAGTGGGGCTGCTGCAGTCCCAGCGGATATGGGCATATGCTGCTTGATAACATCCTAAAAGGATGGCAGGCACGGCCAAATGTTACCAGAACCAGTAGTGTTAACTGCATTTGTGGTGCACATTGAGCCCTATTCACCAATGTGTGCTGCATATGCTCTACATCTGAACTTCTCATATAGGGGTGTGAAGCGCATGAGGTTGGGCATCCAGGGTGTGTAAGGAGGTCATAGAATGCAGTGTATTTGAATGAGTGAACTGGAATGGCTCTGCGCATATGGACTGTCATGAGATTCACTGTACTGCTTGCTTGCTGGCTAGCTGCTTGTCTGTGGACACGAAGAGTCCTGGTATGGACAATACAGCACATGTCAGCCTGACACGTGGTACTGAGTACCAAGCAGGCACTAGTCGGCGCAGCCAGCATGAGGCCTCTTGGTGTCTTGGCGCTGGTGACAACATCCACTGTTGGTCATGGGCTGCTCGTGATGAGCATTAAGCCAAGGCTTAGTGAACTGTAATCAAGGTCCCTGGTACATACTCAGTGCTATGCAGTGCAACGAAGCCATATTTACAACGATTGCCACAACGACCGTGGTTGCAATGTTGGCCAACGTTGCGCACCAATCTCAGGTAGTTCACATGTAACAAGTCACTTGCTGAAGAAATAGTGCTCTTTTGCAACCTATGCCTTGTAGCATAGACCTGGTGCCACACGAGATAGACCACCCAGTGGCACACACAAATTGGTGTGCCTTGAAGTACAGCAACCTGGTTTGGCACATCTGCTTCTCGGTCAACACGTAAAAGCAGCAAGGTGCAGCTGCCAATCCAGTGGGTGCCCAGGCTTTTGCTGCTGCTTGCAAGACGCCCCATTGGCTACAAACAGTCATTGTGCATTAATGGGCATCGGCACAATTGCCCTTCAAGACAGTTTATTCAACAACCTGTTCTCGGCACTTGAACATTGACCAATAGTTGCAGAGCCCCTTAAAATTGAGCCCTTTTTGGTCAGCCAATGAGCCAGCGGGTGACCTGCCGCATTGTGTCAACTTGATCGGTGGTGATTAGCGAGTGCACGAGTCCATTATAGTACTACTATGTTGACAGCAATGCACAATCTCATTCAGGCCAGTTCCCAAGCACGTGGCGATCGACCCTGAGAACTTTGGTGCCGTCTGGTATCTGAAGTCAACCACAAGCATGTGAAGCCTGGATTACAGGCCAAAAATGCATCTGCCAGCCGCCATATGGTCGCGGCCCATGCAATCACACACCACTACTGCACACAGCCAACAACAAACCAGCGGCCTGACGTACATTCAAACATTGCTTTGATGCCTGTCAAGAATGCACGTGTTTCAGCGCTGCCAACGTCACACTTGAAGCAACTTAAATCTCCATAGCCACCGCGTCTGCATCCTGAGATATCTGGCCCAGCACCTCTTGCTCAACTTCATCCCACAAAGCTTCCACTGAGTCTACGTAACCTGCATTTCCAATGGACATAGATTCGCAAACAGCATCAGTTTACAAATATCAGGACTTCTGCCTCCTGCCGCAAGGTTGTCAACTGGACCTCACATGGTTTTGTGCAACATCCTAACCATATGCTCTGGTTGTTGGCCGCTGTGTTGACATCTGCTGCTGTGGTGAGCAGGAATTGATGCAAGGTTTTGGCAAACTGCGACTTTGTGCTTCTCGAGTAGAAACTCACTCTGAAATGATGGGTCCAACAAGTAGTGTCTTATGACATCTTTAATCTGCTGTTGTGACAGGCCTTGCCCATACACACCCTGCTCAATTGGTACTGGAGGCTGAGAGTGCAGGACAGCTTGACCATTGGCAGCAATTGCACATGCAGCTTCTCCAGACACACATGCCTGCTGATATCTGGCTTTGTCTGCTTCTGCTTCAATTTGTTGCTGCCGTTGTCTGAGGTCTGCTGCCTGTTGCTGCTGTTGTTGCCGCAGTAGCCGCTGCTCCTGCACTAGCCTATCATTTCTGGTCTTCTTCATTGCTTCTAAGGCAGCTTGAAAGCTGTGGCAATCCGAGTCGTCGAAGAAACGAAAGCAGTAGCACACAGGGGCAGCTGTCTGCAACTGCACAACAGCATGGCAGCACACAGTGCCTTTGGTTATGTGAATGAGTGCGATAAATGCAAGCCAGGAAAGACCCTGCAGGGTCTTCAGCACGAGCACTGCCCACAGGCTGACCATACAGCCTGTGCTGTTATGTTCTTGTGACCCACCTTGCTCTGTCTCTTGGGCGCCAGCATGAGAACATTGCAGCTGTGGGTTGCACTGCTGGTCAGCAGCTTCATGCTCAACCGTTGGTTGCTCAGAGGACACCTGAGCAACATATCCTCCTGCAGGTGCAGCTCGATGATGCTTTGATTCTCGTTGCTATCATGTATTCTCAGCCTTGCGTGGCTGATGGCTTTAATCCAGCTTCCCTGCGCCCTACTGTTGCTGACACCCTTGACAGGATTTGCAAGACGCGGCTGAGAAGGCGCTGGTGCGTAGAGCGCTAAGACACCAGTCCAGTTATGTTGTATTATCAGAGGTGCAGGTGCCATTTGACAGCTGCCGCACTGGGTTGACGCGCCGTGCTGCCTAGCGGAATGTCAGGGTCATGGGTGAAGCCGCTGCATGTTACGGCCAACAAGCCAATAAACAGCCCGTAGCGCTTCAAAGTAGCGCTTCAGAGCGGTGCTGTCGCGATCGACGCATCGCACGAAAGTAACCAGTTTCAAATTGCAGAGTAACAGCTGCGGTTGAGCAGCGAGACTCGAGACTACATCAACGTAATTCGTACTCTGTAGCACTTTACTAAAGCCCCTTTGCGGATGGATACTTTGCTTGTAGGCCTGACTGTTAGCTTCTCAGTAGCCCCCGCGTATCTATATCTGCCGGCCACATTCGTCTCGCAATGGACCACCTTGACCGGAGGTCAGTGCCGTACAGCAAGGACGTCCGCAGGAGAGTTGCTTGTTTGCACTTTCTACAAGATGTTTCTCCTTCTGAGATATCCAGGAGGCTAGGTGGCAAGCCCTGCGCCTCTACTGTTCGCACTATCCTGGCAGACTATAAACTCAATGAAATCCTCGAAAAGCAGGGACGGAAGGGCGTAAAGCATTTCAATAGGAAGCTAGATGAGTTCGCAGCCACCTACCTCCAGCAGCAGCTAATCGAGGAGCCCTCTATCAGTCAAGCTGACCTAGCAGCAGAAATGAGTGCAGCAACTGGCCGTAACTGGACGCAACAGGACATCAGCCGTGCTCTTGCTGAGCTAGGACGGGTGCGGAACGTGGCAGCGAAGCAAGCTGTAAAGGGGGATCCAGTCAGGCAGCAAGAATTCAGGGATGAGATAGCTGGGCTGGGACTAGGACCGCTGCACTTTGTATTCATAGATGAGGTAGCAACAGATTCCAAGACCACCAGTGAGAAGTATGCCTGGAATCTAAAGGGTATGAAGCACGAAGTAGACTCATTGTTGGTTCGTGGAAGGCGCTTCACATCCATTGCAGCAATATCTGCTGACGGGTTTGTAGGGGAGCCATTGATCAAGGAGGGCTCAGCAGATGCAGCAGATTTCACAGACTGGTTCGTAGAGCAGGTATTGCCAGAGCTGGGTGACTTTCTGGCAGGTGGCAGTCACTCTGTTATAGTGCTCGACAGTTGTGCAGTGCATTTGAAGGATGTCCTGCACAGCATATGCAGTGACACTGGTGCTCATGTGATTTTCCTGCCACCATACTCACCAGTGTCTAATCCCATCGAGCTGCTGTTCAGCAAAATGAAGTGTTTCTTGACGCATAATAGAGACCTTGTAGGGGAACTGGCCCCTGTACATGCTATTGAGATGGCCTTTGCTTCAATCACTGCAGCAGAATGTGAATCATGCATAAGGCACATCCAGATTTACAACACACCATATGTTCCTTCTTACTAAGTGCCACTGCAAAGTGGGGCATATAGGGTCGTGAGCAACAGTCAACAGATGAATGGTATGGTTTTGCTGTCCGAGTTTGGCCCGGTCTTTGAGAGTAATTGAGAATGGGAATAGGTAATATTTCAGGCCAGACTGGGAACATACAAGAACTGCATGTGTCAACAGCAATGGTCTTGATAAGGCTGACCCCATGCAAACAAGAAGCATAAGTTGTACTTCTTGTGTGATCCCCTTCTGCCACTTTGAGTGGAGGCTACCAGTCAGCTGTGGCGAACTGTACATTTCATCCAAATGTGTGCCACACGCACCGTATAGGACTAATCAGCCTGCATCTGTGTATCCCATGACGCCTGCATGATACATGATGGCCACCGGCGGCCATGCTCTGGCACATGACTTACAAGGCCCCAGTAATACTGGAAGGGAGCCACCACAGCCATAAGCTCGGCAACAGCAAGTACAGTCAAAGAACAGGGAGCGGGTGTGCGAGAATGAACAAGTTTGCGCTGCTACTCCCGGCTGCAGCCTGTTGGCACCAGCCAAGGAACAGATTATGCAATATGCATTAAAACCAGATTGCTGTCAACCAGGTGCATCCCCAACAAACTGGTGGCTGTAATTACACTTACTGGTGCTTTGTTTGCTCCCACATATCTACAGCTACCAGCTAATTGGACAGAGCATCTGCTGGCAACACTCCCTCCTGTGCAGACGATTGTATTGGGTGCCACATTCCCCTATCATGCGGTAGAAGCTGCATGGACTTACTGCGGCGCCGCTGGCTGATACCTACTGCCCCAGGCTCGGCTGCAGCTCCTGTCTGATTTGCTGCTGCACCCCAAGGAGCCCCATCAGCTGCTGCTGGCCCTGTAGGCCGGCCTGCTGCATTGCTGGCTGCTGCAGCAAACTGCTGTGGAACCTGCGAGCTGACACTTCGAGCCATACGCGCATCATTTGCACTGCTGTTGCTGCCTACATTGTCAGCAGGATTCCCAGGCAGCAGCCAGCCGCCTCTGCTAAACGCACTCCTACTGCTAAGCCTATCGCTCTCGCCCTCCCACGGATTGTCTATACTACTAGATGCCAGCACACCCCCAGTATGCCGTTTCTGTTTGTCTAACAAGGTCATGTACCGCTCTGCATCCAGCATGCTGCTTTTGCTGCCCCTGCCTGCAGAAACATTAGCCCTGCGTCCAGCAGTGATAGCCCTGAACTGGTTTGACCAATCACTGCTACCATCAGAGCCAGCTGATGGCGGAGCTGACAACGGTCCTGCAGCATGCCCGATGAACGCATTGCTAAAGCTGCTGTCATCATCAGCAGGATCATCCTGGCTTGCTGCATCATCATCCACCACCCTGCAAGGTACCAGCGTCACCAGGATTTTAGATGTTTACTGTGCATTCCACAAGTGCAGCAGCTGTATGCCTTATTCTGGCCAGCTTGGATAATGGTCAGATTGTGCATGGCTGCCAGCGCCGCAAGCAGCGAGCACACAACAGAAGTTGCAGTGCTAGTCATAGGGGCCAGCCTAGACGCATGCCCAGGATGCAATATGCAGAGCTGCAGTCTATCTCAGCGAATGCGGTGAGTCACACAGCACAGGGATATGCAGTGGTCAATCATTGAGAGCAACCATCAGTAGTACTGCTTTGGTGAGCCACCTACCCCAGTGCTGGCAAAGCAGCAGCCAGAGTAGCATCTGCTTTTGCGCGTTCAGCTCGAAGCACTTCAGGGTTACCATACCTGCACCAACAAGGCAAAAGGACACTGTTTCAGAAGCGCCAGTCTGCTGTTGTAAACTCCTGGCTGGTGGGCGCTGGCCCTGCTGCTGAGGCCGAATGATGTGGATGACAGATTGTGGACAAGTGAGATGTTGTAGGCCTGACAGATGAGCTATCAGAAACCTGGTCCAACCCATGGCTAACGGCGCGCAGCAATGCGGTGGGAGTGAGCTTGGTGTCCAACTGAATGCAGAACTGCAACTCGGAGCTAACTCACTTGGCCAGCTGTTTTCGCCTGCCCTTCTTCTTGCCACCCTTAGGGGCTGCACCAACACTGCCCTTGGCCGCAGCAGCTGCCGTAGCTACAGCTGCATTCAGAGCCGCCTGTTCATCTACCAACTGCTGCAGCAAATTAATGAAGCCAGGTATGCCGAGCAGTGCTGCCTCCTCCTGGCTTAGCTGCTGTGGTGACTGGCCTGAGCTTTGAGAGCTGCCTAGGTTGCTGATTCCTGCAAGCTGCTGGCCCAGTACATCTGCCGAGCCCCCAGCCATGCCGCGTGTGAGCCCTGTGCCACCAAATGCTGCCTCCTTAGACTCAGCACTCCACTTCATCCCACTGCTGGCACCAGCACCCTGTAACAGACCACTCTCTGCAGTTGTGCCGGCAGATGCAGTTCCTGCAGGGGAATGGGAAGATCCCAAGTCCTGCAACCTGGACTTGCGCCTCCTAACCTTGTCTAACAGCTGCTGAGCAGCGCTGGCGGCTGCCATTGCTGCTGCAGCAGGTGAGCTCGCAAGGCTGCCAGGCTGTTGCTGCTGTTGTTGTTGTCCTGCAAGGTTGTTGCTGCTCTGGTTGCGGCTCTTGCTGGTCCTGCGGCTGTTAGCTGCACTGGCAGC